>CAJVRM010000245.1:12642-57188 GCA_911693285.1 Hymenoscyphus albidus | reverse complement strand
CTATAGTCTCAGACTCACACAGCACGTTAAAAGGAATAATAATAATAATAATAATAATAATAATAATAATAATAATAATACTCCGGTGAATATGACGAGCTGGATCGGTTTCTATGGTTTTGATGTTATGGGTGACCTAGCGTTTGGCCAGAGCTTTGAAATGCTAAGTACAGGTGAGGTCAATTATCACATTAGCTTGATGCAGGAATTTCTTAAGATAAGGGCCATATTTTCTCGTGTTCCCTGGGCTTTCCGCATCCTGCAAGTCACAATGTTGCTCAATACCTCTTTTAACAAATTTCGATTGTGGATGGAGGAGCAAGTTAAAACACGAATGAAGGTAAGTGGCTATCCCTTACAACAAACAGATCCACGTGCCGAGTTCAATTGGAGAAGGAATTGACATGCCATTGCGTAGAATGAGCCAGATAAACCAGACGTCTTCTCCTGGATTTTGTCAGACTACCAAGCTCGCCAGAACAAAACACAACAGGACTTTTTCAATCTCATGGGAGAGTGTAAATTAATCACAATTGCTGGAAGGCAAGTAAAAATTCATTCTTGCACATGGTTCAAACAATTAATATCCACTAGCGATACTACTTCATCAACTTTGACCTGTTTGCTTTTCGAGCTCGCTCGTCAGCCTGATGTCTTCAAAAGGCTTCAAGGCGAGATTGATCAATGCTTCAAAAATTATGGAGACGATATACCGGGCCACTTCGAGCTCTCAAAGCTTGAATATCTCCAGGCATGTATCGATGAAGCACTACGACTTTACCCGCCACTTCCAAGTGGCGTTCAACGCATGACGCCACCGGAAGGACTACAAATCGATGATGATTTACACATCCCGGGAGACACAATCGTACAAGTTCCATTATACACAATGTACCGAGGTTCGTCAGGCTACTTTCATCATTTTACCGTCCGCTTCTCTCCACCAAGCATGAAATATTTTCCTTTCCAAATATATATCCATCTGATTGAAATCTACAGATGAACGGCTTTTCAAATGTCCAGATAGATTCATTCCTGAGAGGTGGACCACTAGGCGAGAGCTTGTGACAGAAGCCGCTTGTTTTACGCCATTTCATATTGGTAAGTCGAATGATTTATAAATGTTCATTTATATGGAGGTATTGACAGTCTGATAGGAAGCTTTTCCTGCGTGGGTAAGCAGCTTGCCTTGATGGAAGTTCGATACGTTATAAGTCAACTAGCACGTCTCTATGATGTGAGCCTTGCGAAGGGACAGACACCAGAAGCATTTACAGAGGGGAACTACGACACATTTACCATTAGATTGGCCCCGATAAACATGATAATCCACCATAGAGCAGATAGCAAGTCGGAAATATCGAAGGCATGATGGTAAGATTATATTTCTCTCATATTCGGAACTGGAGCTCACGCGTACTAGAAAATTGAAGACTTTTACATAATACATTGGTTTTGCTTGAGCAGGCGTATGCTACGAAGTGTAAAATGACGAAGCAACTTTTAACTACGGCAAGAAACTCAGTGAACGAAAAGTAACCAACCCTTTTACCAGCCCAAATTTGACGCTGTGTTCATTTCAAACGACTTTCACAAGCGAGCATTTTTAGAACGAGTGGCTAACAAGATTTACACACTGTCTATGCATCGCCTGACTGCCTCTATGAACGAAAGTGTGTTAGGTGTATGAATCAGAATATCATTAAAGGAGTTTGAAAGCTTTCCGTTTTTCACTCCGCTCTCTCTGGCACAATATCTTGTTCGAAAAATCCCGTAAACTACCGCACTGAGCATATTTATGAAACATGGAGGATAAAATTACTCCTACGAGAGGAAGCTGGTACTTGAGTAAGTCGATTTCTTCATATGTTTGTCTAAGAGTCTACGCTTGACCACGAGACTTCAGCGGCCTGCTCACGTCATATGCGCGTTCACAATATTCAAACGCTCTACGGCTTCTTCACCTTGTTCAAATTGAACATACGAGTGAAGAGAAAGTCCTATGCCCCCAAGACTGATCAGATATATGGTTACAAGGCAAAAAGAAGAAGAAAGATTGCTTACCCAGAATGTTCTAGGAAGGAGGATGTCACACCATCTGACGATACCAGTAGTTTGACCAGTCCAGAACCACGCAGCTGAGTGCTGTTTAGTCACTTCGGCAACAACAGAGGAAGCATACATTCGGGGCGGAGTTGTTTCTGTTTCACATTTAGCTTTCGAGGAAATCTCCAATGTCGCAACGTTATATACGAACTTGGCGTCCTGTTGCAGTGCTCTGCAAATTCTGCTTGTAATGGCTTATAGAGAGAGTCTTCTGGGAGCTTCCTTCCAGAATCCCGCGTCAGAATGTTGGTACCGATTTCTCCAGATATTATATTGATGACGGCGACACAGGATGTGAGTCAGCACAAAGTATGAGACCAGAACAGGGAAAAAGATCTCTTACCCCAGAGGCTTCATCTCAACCCGAAGTGTGCTGCCCCAGTGGTGCAAGGCTGCCTTGGTCGCGTTATAAGAGGCTTTGGTAAGTTAGTCAAGTCTGGTAAGCACGTATTTGTGGTTCGCTAGTTGACCTACCTCCATATACATAGGGTACAATGCCTCCGACGCTGCCAATGTTCACAATCTTACCCTGCTTCTTCACCAACATTGGGTGGAAGAAGTGCACCATTCGCATAGGCCCAAACACATTGACTGCAAACATCTTTTCAACTTCTTTGAGATCGCTATCCGCCGCTGTCATAGTGTAACCTAGATTCTCAGGAAATGTACGTCGGGGAGGAAATTAATATCATACAGATACCGCTGAGGGCAACAGTCAGAGCATACGTTGTTGGTAGTGGGCAAGGATTGCACCTACGCGTTATTCACAAGGACATCCAAACCCCCACCGGTGATCTTGATCACTTCGTCACGCAAAGCGATTGTGTCCTCGTCCTTAGTGACGTCGGCCGTGAAAACATTTATTCCAGCATCCGTCAAATGATTGCGAGATTCGTGGGATAGCAGAGTCGTTATGACCGTGTAACCTTGATGCGTCAGTTATGAAGAAAGTGTGCCAATGAGGCTACTCGTGGACCAAAACTGGAGTACCTTTGATGAGAAATTCGTCAGCCATTGCATGGCCAATACCACCCTCTCCGCAACTGTATTGCCTATTAATACCTTGCAAACTCTTTTTCAGCATTGTTTAATCTCACCCAGTGATCAGAACAGAGAGCTTCCTGGCCATAGTCGCAGCATGAATATGGCTTGAGTAGAATAGATCAATCTCGTTCCGTGCTCAAATCTTTCTGATGTGATTTGGGCTTTGGGATATGGGGGTGTAAACCGCAATGCAAGGGAATGAATGTTGTTAGTCTAGCTAATCAGCAATATACCCATAATCTCAGAAATTTCAACAACCGCCCCTCAAAATCACTGACTGTTTCATTGTGTACAGTTTATCGCTCGGGAAACTAGTTGTCGGCTTTTACGGGAACAGATTGAGGAATGCAGTGACGAAATCAGTTATCAGCGGTTGTGGATTCGCTAAAGGACCACACCGACATCTAGAATCCTGAACGCCGAGGAATTTGGAGTATAGACAGTAGAATTTCTGCGCAAAATTGCCATGGCGTGAGACGAATATGAATTGTCAATGATTTGCAACCACTTTTACCGACTGCGTTGCTCGGCCGAATCCCTTAAAAGCCGACTACGAGGATGTTGAATACCCGAAGACAGCTGAACTCTTTCATGCCGGAGGATCAGGGTATTGAAAAAATCGGACAAAATCGGACACAAATCCTGCAGGGAGGGGTCGACTTCCTCCTATCAAGTTGCACCAAAAGAGCTAGAATACCTGGCCCTGCGTAGTTCTCTGCTTGTGGCACAGTAGATCTATCAAAATGCGTAGCCTTGATTACCGAGAAGCTCTACAACCTAGCTAAGAAAGAAGCGGCCAAAATAAGGAGAATAAATTGCATTTGTGTTACTTGAAGCATCAAACGGTGGCATTATAAAATTTAATGAAGTACCTACCGAACAAAATATGAAACGATTTATATATACAGAATAGAATGTCTGGTTGTTATTAGTTTTTGTGTACAAGCTTCCAACTATAAACAAATGTATGGGTTTTTTGAGTATACTTATTTAGCTGAGCGAAAGTTCAACAGGGTTGCGTTATTTAAAACCTTCCCTAAGCAAATAAAAATCTTCTCGATCTACAGTCACTGATGCATTTTTAATGGTATTCCCAAGAGTAAACGTGTTCCCGGTAAGAGGACCAAGTCACTTACCTCTTCATTCTCGGAGATCTATTCCTATCCAGCAACTGGTCATGAGGGAACGCAGGTTCTTGATATGATATTGTAGTTAGCATGATTGGGTAACCTATCACGGCATTTGCTTCATACCGTTTATCTAAGTGGCAACGACTCAACATTCATTGGCTGCAAGGCCAACGAGAAGTACGGTCGGGATATGTTTCCCCTCGCCGATTCTGACGGTCAACATTAGTCTCTGAGGTTCTGTTGTTCTTATTAGTCCTTAATTATAACTCTTGAGTGCATTCGTAATTTTATTGATCATCAAGGAATCATGGCACCTCTGATGCTTTCCCTGCCTTTTGAGGCGGAATCTTCAAGTCAATCAGAGGCCTCCTATGAAAAGTGTTTCGCTCCGACAGAACCAATCGCAATTTGTGGCTTTGGTGAGTTAACCAGGCACTTATCTCTAGGGGAGGAAGATGACTTGCCCACTGACTGTATGTTAGCATGTCGTTTGCCCGGATCCTCATACTCTCCCCGCGCCTTCTGGGACCTTATCTCGCAAGGCAAATCTGGGAAATGTGACGTTCCAAAGTCCAGATTCAATGTCAACGCTTTCCATCATCCTAATGGTGACCGACCAGGAAGTATTACCACCCGAGGAGGCTATTTCATAGAGCAGGATGTACGCGAGTTCGAAAATAGCTTCTTCGGTATCAACAACCTGGAAGCACTTTACATGGACCCTCAACAGCGCAAGCTTCTTGAAATTGTTTTCGAATGCCTTGAGAACGCAGGCGTTTTAATGGAGAAAGTTTCGGGATCCAATACAGGCGTATATGTTGGTAACTTTACAGTTGACTACCAGGTGATGCAAACTCGGGATAGCGATTACCTAGAACGCTATTCTGCCACGGGCATGGGTACTACAATCCTTGGAAACCGGGTAAGCCTTCAGTATAGACATCTCATCACGTTTTAGAGGCTAACTAGTCTTCTAGTCTTGTTCTGGATACCGCGTGCTCGTCTTCGTTATACAGTTTGCATGTCGCATGCGCAGCTCTCCAGAACTACGAGTGTGATGCTGCTATAGTAGCCGGTGCAAATTTAATCCAGTCAGTCGAGCAGCATATTGGCACTATGAAAGCCGGTGTTTTATCACCAACATCCGAATGCCATACCTTTGACACCTCTGCGGATGGATATGGAAGAGCAGATGGCATCGGCGCTTTGTATGTAAAAAGGCTTAGCGACGCTATACGAGATGGCGACCCTATTAGAAGTGTCGTGCGCGGCTCAGCGGTAAACGCGTAAGGACTTACTATTTTGTTGACATTTGACTTGGATGTAAGCGATTGCTAATCTAGCTTTGAATTTGTCACAGTAATGGAAAGACTGCTGGTATAAGTTTGCCAAGCGCCGATGGGCAGGAAGCTGTCATTCGCAAAGCTCTAGCGAAAGCCAACCTAAACCCCGATGACCTCGCTTACATCGAGTGCCATGGTACAGGCACAAAAGTCGGCGATGCCATCGAGGTTGATGGCTTGAGCCGAGTGTTTCCTCGCACCGCTGAGCGGCCGCTGCTGATAGGTTCAGTAAAAACAAATGTCGGGCACTCCGAGACTGCAAGCGGTATTTCTAGTGTTATCAAGGCCTCTATGGCCCTTGAGCGTGGGAAGATCCCGCCTACATATGGTTTGAAGAACATCAACCCTAAGCTGAAGGTCGAAGAGCGCCATATTAGCATTCCCACAGAACTGATCAAGTGGCCGGAATATGCATCCGATGTGCGCTACATTGGTCAGTACTTTCATGGCTTCCTTGTCTGTTAGCTGTATGATATATAGTGGAGTCCTGGAGTAACATGAAGCAGGCATCAACTCATTTGGCTATGGTGGCACTAATGCTCATGCCATTCTTGAAAGAGCTCCCACTCCTCAATTTTCCCGGGCTATGTGGGCTACAAGTACAGAGCGGTTGCAAGCACATCAGTCCTCGATTGTGCTTCCATTGTCTGCGGCGAGCAATGACTCTCTCCAGGCTCGACGAGAAGACTTTGCGGCTTTTGATTTCGCTGACACTAACATCTTGGATTTGGCCTACACGCTCGGATCGAGGCGCTCCAATTTTGAGGTTCGAGGATTTATGGTGGCTTCATGTACCGAAGATGCCAGTATTGCTGAATCCTTCAAAGAGCAGGCCTTTGCAACTGGCAGAGCTATCTCCGACTCTCAGGACCCCCTTGCTTTCGTGTTCACCGGTCAAGGATCGCAGTGGGCTGGTATGTGCCGCGAGCTATTCTCTGAGTTCCGAGTATTCCGCAATGCCATCAAAGAGATGGATGCCGTTCTCCAAGCCCTCCCGGAACGCCCCAGTTGGTCATTACATGATGCTATCACAGACACCGAGAATACCGACATCAACGATCCTCAACTGTCGCAACCATGCTGTACAGCAATCCAAATCGCCCTTGTGCAGCTTCTTGCTTCTTGGGATATTTTGCCCGCAACCACTGTAGGTCATTCTTCTGGCGAAATAGCTGCAGCGTTCGCTTCTGGTCACATGTCAGCCGCTGAAGCAATCGTCACGGCCTACTACCGAGGAAGCTGCACGTCCAAAAATACACAGGATGGGGCTATGATGGCTGCAGGCCTTCCGGAGATAGATGCGATCAACGAGATTTCCAAGTTGGGCCTGACATCACAGATCAGGGTGGCATGTGTGAATTCGCCTGGGGGCGTAACCATCTCGGGCGACTCTCCAGGAATTGATCAGCTCCTCGCAGCGCTACAGCAAAGAGGCATCTTCGCACGCAAGCTCAGAACAGGTGGTCAGGCATATCACCCTCACCACATGTTGAGATTAGGAGGGGAATACCAGAGCAAGTTGGAGGCTATTCTGCCAACCTTAGGCCCCTCGGTAATGCTAACCAAGCATGCCAATATGGTGTCTTCCGTGACTGGGAAGACCAAATTGTCGGATTTTGGACCGGCCTACTGGCGCAGCAACCTTGAGAGCCAAGTCAAGTTTTCGGCGGCTGTCGAAGAAATACACCGTCAAGGGATGCATTGCTACGTAGAACTTGGCCGGCACTCATCTATGGAGTTGCCTCTTAAGCAGACTCTTACCGTGGCCGGCGTGGCTAGCGCCGATGTCAAGTATGCGGCTCCAATTAAGCGACAAGCGAATGCACTTGAGACTTCATTGCGTCTCGCTGGAAAGCTATGGCTATACGGCTACCCCATCAACTGGTATCTGGTCAATGGTCTCCATACGTGTGAGTCAAAGTCTTTTCCCACTGGGAAATTCCAAGTTGTTACAGATCTGCCACCCTATAGATTCAACTATGGAAGCCTTCTCTGGAGCGAGTCCCGTGTCAGTATCGAGTATCGTCAGCGCAAGTACCCACAATATGAGCTTCTGGGTTCGCTGGTGCAGGGCGGAAATGGGAAAGACTTCATTTTCCGCAACATCCTTCGCCTTGGTGATGTTTCATGGCTAAGCGACCATAAGCTTGAAGAGACTGTCGTATTCCCGGGCGCAGGTTACCTTGGCATGGCAATGGAAGCGGTCATGCAAGGCACGGATATAGACAGAGATGTCGAAAAGTCGTTGTCGTTCCGTTTTGACAACGTCAATATCTCCAATGCTCTTGTACTATCTGCCGAGCACGGCGCACAGACCGAGATCTTTACATCCATTCAGAAGTCTCCTATCACCAATGCCGCGACGTCCTCTTTATGGTGGGACTTTAGCATAACATCTTACCAGAATGGTATCTCGGTGGATCATGCCAAGGGTGTCATCGCCATGAGCGGTCAATCAGCTGGGCTGGGCTCAAAATACCAGGCGCTCAATGGTATCCTCGAGCCTAGCGCAAAAAGAACATGGTACGATAGGTTGGTGAAAACTGGACTCAACTTTGGGCCCAAATTCCAGTCCATTACTGAGTTCGAGACTCCCCGTATGAAAAAGCAGTCTTTCGCCAGCGCAAAGGCACCACTGCTGAAAGCATGTGGAGATGCTTTATCTACGTATCCCATCCACCCTATCACACTTGATGCTATGATGCAGACAGCAATTGTGGCGACAACAGCAGGAAATCCAAAAGATCTTCAGGCAAAGGTGCCCACCCGATTCCTTTCTGTTACCGTGAATACACCTGCGACACCTGCAGGAGACCTGTGTCATATACATGCCATTGCACAGAGCACAGGGTTTGGATCTGCGGAAGTTGGGGCTGAAATTATAGGATCAGATGGCTTTGTCGTAGCTAGAATGGATCAGCTCAGGCTTGCGCCGTATCATGCTGCCCCCAAAGACGATGCTGAGGATACCCGCCACCCTGTCCTTAGAGTATTATGGAAGCCCGACCCCTTTGGTCTGGGTCCCATGAGCAACGGTTGTGCTCAAAGGCATTTTGATCAATTCGTTGAAGAAGCGAAGTTGCCGCTTGCTGACGCGAATATCTTGAAGCTTGGATCTTTGTTGGACATACTTGTGCATAAGAACCCGGCGATGCGAATCCTCGAACTCGGTAACGACATCCACGACATTATTCTCGCTGCATTAACCCTCTTGGCTTCTGAGGGAGATTTCAAACGCATGTCCACGTATAGCACTGCTACCTTTATCGAGGATGGCATTCTCTCTGGAGGTCTCGTAGACCTCGAGATGGGAGAACGGTGTAAGCAGCCGGCCCCACTCAGCCAAGGTGCCTTCGACCTCATCCTACTTCCTGTCGCAGGTGTATGGCTGGATCGCGATATGCCTAAAATCAGGAAGTTCATGCACAAAGACACAATCATCCTCGCTCTATGCCCCGGCTCAATCTCAGAGGCCATCAAATCATCAGATGGCCTTTCGTACGTCTCTTATCCGGTGGCTGAAGGGCATGCATCGCTTGTGCTCGCTCATGTTCAGCAGGAGAAAACAAACAAAGAAGCGTTACAGAAGCAGGTGTTTTTGATCGTGGAGAAGGAGAAGACAGACTTGGGCTCGGCGCTGGAGAATGCTCTTTTAGGCATGCAAGGACAATCGCCCACACGTATTAGACTTGAAGAGCTCTCTGCTGAGCATATTCCCAGTGGGACAACTGTTTTCAGCTTTTGTGAGCTCAAGACACCTCTGCTATCCACCATCTCGAACGAGGACATGAAAAGCGTAAAGCTCATGACGGATCGTGCAGCGTCCCTTGTGTGGGTCACCAATGGCAATCCATTGCACGCAAAGAATCCCGACTATGCCCTGGTTTCTGGATTGTCTCGCGCTTTGGTTCTTGAGCAGCCGTCTCTTAAATTCTATACCTATGATATAGATGAGCCAGATACGGATGTATCCGTCACTGCAAGCCGTCTCATTTCAATCTTGAACCAACAAGGTACAACGGCGGATCGCGAGTTCGTACAGCACATGGGAACTGTCCACATCAGTCGATTTGTCCCAGGTGATGGTATCAACACCCTTTTTCGAGCGAAGCAAGGACTAAGGTGCAGGGGACATGGAATCTCCACAATAGTCTCCGTGCTTCGGGTCGCGATACTAACCTTGAGTTCTTCCTTCTTACATCCTCCATCTCCGGCAGCCTAGGGACAGCAACTGAGGCGAACTACTGCGCAGCGAACCACTTCTTGGACATGTTCGCCAGGTACCGACGTGCGCATGGCCTTTCAGCTGTCTCACTTGGTTTAGGTATGATTTCCGAGGTGGGCTATTTGCACGAAAATCCCGAAATTGAGGCCTTGCTAAAGCGCAAGGGCATTCATGCCATTGATGCAGACGAGCTGGTGCAAATTTTGGATTTAGCATTGAGCTCATCTGCGGAGAACAATCTACCGGGCATCTACCATCCTTACGACGAACTGGCATCTGCTCACCTTCTCACTGGGCTGGAGCCCACAGGTCTCAAGGAGCTCCGCCGTGAAGGGTTTGAAGGAAACAACCCGACTCTTGATGATCCACGTGCATCGCTCTTAGCAAGTGCTTTAGATGGCGAAGGTGATAAGGCTCGACATGCAACTGACGGAAGACTTCCTAGCGAGGTATCTAAGCGAATAGACGAAGGCTTCACGTTAAGCGAAGCGGTTTTGGACTTCATCAAACGTCGCTTTGGGAACCTGGTGATTATCAGATATGAGGAAGTGGATGTCCACAAAGCGCTAGGAAACTACGGTATGGATAGCATGCTCGCTGCAGAGTTCCGAACCTGGTTCTGGCAGAGCATGGCCGTTGATGTGCCGCTCTTGATGTTTTTGAGTAAGACCTGCGACTTGGTATCGCTGAGTGAGATTGCTGTGACGGAGTTGGAGAAGGAAGAATAATGCCTCGGATATTGAGGTTTAGAGAGTATGCCAGTATTATAGGTTACTACACATCGAAGTTCTTTTCTATATATCTACGAGAATCTTTACATCAAGAAGACAACAAAATTAGCATCACCTCCGTGGTCTTCGTCCCGCTATAAATTTTTCTAGGGCGCTTAAAGTGGTTGTCAGCCAACCCCATGAAAATATTCCGACCGTCAAATCTTTCTAACCCTATATAAGAAGAGACGCGCTTGACTCAGGACCTCGCCAACGACGAATGTATCCCGCTAAGTGAGAAGGACCACAGAGGAGATATGTCAGTGAAAACTATAAAGACACTGTCTCTTCTGGATCGTATCTATAACATTCAAGCCGAAATCAGACTTATGAAGAAACAGAAACGAGTGTCTCTGGTCTGCGAGGGTCGTCTCAACATTTAACCGAGCAGGAGACACCGGGAACTCTGAGATATCCCGCTCTGGCCAATGATCTGCGATAAGCACCCAACAGGACAAAGCAATATTTCGTGCATGTAGCGGCATTTAGTACGACATAACCCCGATAAATCCGGTCCATTAAAGGAAATCTATCTACAGTTATTTCCTTAATAGCAACAACCGAACCTACTTGTGTACTGCCATTCTTGTCTTAGGGAAATAATATATCTCAAAACCTCAGGAAAGCTACCTACCTATCCAACTTCAAAATGGCGTCTCCAACTTCCAAGGCTCTCGTTCTCGTCACTGGAGCTAACCAGGGACTCGGATTTGCTGTGGCACAGCAGCTAGTCAGCTCGGGAAAATATCATGTTCTTGTTAGCGCAAGGAACGAGTCCAATGCACAAGCGGCCGTTCAAAAACTTCAGACTGAGGCGGTGGACAAGGCGGCGATAACACCCCTCACCCTCGATGTGACGGATGATGCGTCAGTCGAAGCAGCAGCCAAGAGCGTGAAGGATCAATTCGGGCATCTCGACATTTTGATCAACAATGCCGGACTCGGTATGGTGTCCGACAAGCCCATTCGCGAGCAGTATCGCCAGATTTTTGAGGTCAATGTCTTTGGTGTTGCGGCCGTCACCGAAGCCTTCTTGCAGCTTCTCAAGGCGTCTCCCTCGTCTGACAAGCGCGTGGTTAACGTCACGTCCGGCTTAGGCTCGATTACCATGGCGGGTAAGAAGGACTACGCTTTCAATGCCAATGCCTGGTACGCGCCTGATTACCGCAGCAGTAAAGCAGCCCTCAACATGATCACAGCAGCGCAGTCCGTCAAGTTTGCCAGTGACAAGATTGCTGTAATTGCTGTCGGGCCGGGTATGTGTCGTACCCGATTCACAGGTGGTCAGGGTCGAAAGGATGCCAGTGATGGAGCAAAGGTATTGTGCGCGCGGCTACCGAGGGAGACGCAGATGCACTGACGGGCGCTTGCTACTCGGATGAGCCAAGCGAGGGATGGTGAAGATTTTAAAGGGGGAAGGGTCACAGTTGTCCGAGGTATTGAGAGCTGGAGTGCAAATATCTGAGACAGCTGGGCGGTGGAGGTCTGGAATTTCTACTGGTCAAAACCGAGGTTTTTGCAAGTTCGTAAGTGCATATCATGAGATAACTACAAAGGCGTAGTTCTCTACTCTTTTACCCTCGAGGATTTCAATGTCACCCATCTACTTAGTGCTCCTTTGTCTTCAACTATTCCTCTGTTAGTGATTAGTACAGGGCCGTTCCCTGACATAAAGTTGTAGAAAGGGGTTCGCCTAAGGTTTTGTCTTGGGTAGAAAGTACTCATAGATTTGCAGTTCCCACTAAAAGTCCGTCTCTGTCGATTCAGCAAATTACTAAGTATGAGATACATGTAGTCCATTGCAATCCCCCAAGTCTCCGCTGCAAAGAACAATGACTCAAAACAAGATGCCGGTTAAGATTTTATCCGGGATGGAAGGGTACTTACTTGCACACTCACATTCCAAAATTAAATTAATGCCTCTGTGTATTAACTAAGGTAAAGATCCCTAAGCGAACGACTCAAAACGTGCTTTATCAGAATCACTCCCATTTGACAGATAGTCAATAGTCCATGTCCACAGATCTTCCTGCTTGCTCTCATCGTAGCTATCATTACTAGATTTGATTTCTCTCGAGCCTTCGAAGTACCTTCCACTCACACCCTCGACTTCTTTCCCCACAGCCAAACGAGCAAGAGAATGACCCGATTCCTCCGCCGTATGGACATTTGGTATCAGTAATTTGAGCAGCGGCATGATGTACGGAAGAACGTAGAACCACAGAATCCTCTGGTACCAGACTGCCACACGAGCGAGGCCTGTTCCAGGCATCAGGCCCGGATCAAAGGCGTTGATCGTGATGCCTCGTTCTGGCACACGCCGCACAAGTCGACTGTTCAACGCGTACGTCCACAAGACGTTGGCAAGCTTTGTGGTTGAGTAACGCTGTCTACCTGGGATTTTCACGGCAGAAGTAGGAGGATGGGCTAGTTCCTCAGCGGAGTGGTAAACTGCATCAGGGAGGCCTGTCTTCTTGGCGGGATCATGTGTTCCACTGGAGGTGACGACCACGCGAATATTTGGTGCAAAGTAAGGGCAGAGAAGGTGAAATAGGAGGGCGTGTCCAATGTGGCTAATGACGAAGGTCTTTTCGAGGCCCTCGAAGTTTTTCTGCAGAGCGCCTGGAAACTGAAGACCAGCGTTCAATAGGAGAGCTTGAATCGGTGGGTGATTCTTCGACGCCCATTTCTCCGCAAATTTGCGAACGCTTGCATTATCGGATAGATCAAGGGGCACATAGACCGTGTTTTCTTGCTGAAGGCCGGCGTTGATCTTGTCTGCAGCGCCGTCGCCATCGTTCCTTGACGCCAGAACCACAAGGTATTCAGGATGTGCTTTAGCGATCTCGCGAGCCGCAAAAAGTCCAAGACCAGCTGTCCCACCAGTGATTATAACCGAGCGACTAGGAGGCATAGTTCTGAAGATTGATTTTTGGAGAGTGAACCTATACTAAACATTGATAAGGAAAGACCTTTGAATATGGCAAGTTACTACAGTGAAGAACCCTTAGCGAGAGTGTATTTGTTGACCAGCAATGGGCCATACTTCGAAGTACGTTAACTACTATTAACCTTATTTCCGGCCATCACCGTTCTTTCGGTCACGTCTAAGTGAGATTACAGTATCAGAGCCATCAGGTTCGGGGATCTCGGGAAGTCGGGAATGCAAAGCCCATGTTCCCCGACATCACCGATTATGTTCTTGGACGTTCATAATTCATGATTTATAGGCTTGACTATTGAATTGCTTAGTTGTTTTTTTGTGTTCCATTAATAGGAAAATAGGTATTAAATTCAAGCAAATTTCAGATACTCTACTATACGAGATCTATGTTTTATATAAATGACGTTGTAAAGAGATAAGTGATAGTATACTTATAAAGTTCGAGGGAAGACGAGCCATTACAAATTATCTTTTCACTGTACCTAGACTCTCGGAAGTAAGAAGAGAACCTATAAGGATGTTTTAGCGTATATGAGTTTCGGTGTGGAAAACCCTGGGGTGCGGATTCCTTTTTGCTAGGGTCTCCACAGGGTTACGTAGCGGGAGATGAGTCGCTGGTGCCCCAGAGTTGCACTTCGATATTTTTGACATTATCAACGATTTTGAAAGGGTGCGACGAGGGATCTCAAGCCAGCTTCATCATGGAAGATTTAATGCTTCACACGATGCAGTCCTGGGCTTGGACTGTGGTACCTGCTATACTTGTAGTGTATATTATTTTCCGAATGGCACTTAAAGAGACAACGCCAGAACTGTATTTTCCCGTGGTCCAAGTTCCCAGCGGCGATACCAGAGATGCAATTGTTGAAGGTTGCCAAAAGGCACGTAGATATGGTTCTTCAAGGCGTTGAGAGATGTAGAAATAACCGTTCATGACAGTATCCGGACCCGCCTTTCTTGCTCGCGATTAACCCCCCTCGAGTCGTCATACCCATGTCTATGTTTAAGGAGGTGATCGAGCTTCCAGAGGAGGACATGAGCTTTAGAGAGCTTGTTAATTTCATGTTTTATGGCAAGCATACTCACCTCGGCGAGAACGTCGACGAGCTTGTATCTGCCATTCGTATTGATCTGACAAAGAGTATCGGAGGTCTCATGCCCATTCTGCAGGATGAAGCTAGAATTTCCTTTTCTACCGTGATGAAAGACGTCAAGGAGAGATGGATAGCGATTTCCGCGCAGCCCTACGCTCTCCAGATTCTTAGTCGACTCTCGGGCAGGATTTTGTTGGCCCACAGCTGTGCCGGCAGCCAGAATACCTTCGGACATCCACAATGTTTACGGCTGATGCGGCTATGGTACGCAACGACTTGCAGCAGTATAACCAAATTCTACGGCCTTGGGTTAGTCCTTTTCTGTCCTCGCTGAAGAGAGTCCAGGTTCATCTCCAGGATGCTAAGAGCTGGATGGATCCTGCCATCAGGGACATATTGTCCATCACTGGCGAGAAGCCAAAGATAGTTGCTGCCGGTAGCCGCGGCGCATGGATATCGTGGCTCTTGAAATATCTCCCGGATCATGAGAAGACGTCCACGAAGTTAGGGCTTTTGCAAATGCAGGTAAGATCTGCCTTGGACTTTCCAATATATGGGTTGACTTACTGATCCTACTGGGCAGGTTTCGTTTGCATCGCTTCATACCACCACCAGCGCAACGACAAACGTAAGAAGTCCTAAATGAACATTTAAAACCCCATGACTGACGTATATCACAGGCTTTGCTAGACCTAGCGACCTTTGCTGAGTACGCAGACGAGCTGCGAGAAGAGATTGAGGCAGCAATTGCAGATGATGGAGAGTCAATAGATGAAAATGGTCAGGTTTATTTCACAAAGGCGGCAGTTTCAAAAATGAAAAAGCTCGACAACTTTCTGAAGGAGAGCCAGCGACTTACGCCTTTGGATTTTGGTAAGTTTGAGCTTCTAACCTTTACCCCCTTCACTCCAACTAACATTCTTTGGCAGATGGTCTCTCCCGAAGACTGCACAAAAATGTCACCTTTTCTAATGGCCTGAGACTTCCAAGCGGGGTGCTGTTAAGTTTTCCCATGTATGCTGCGCAGTATGTACCGTTCCACTTTTCTTCCCCTCCTAAGTATTATACTTTTCTTTTTCCCACAAAGTTTGTGTTAAAGGGGCTATCACTTCCATTCCTAATTAAAGCGATTGTATTTGTCCACTAAGAGAAACCAAACTGTCAATCAGAAAAGAATTCAATTAGCGGCATGCAGGCTATGGCCGAGACAGATAGTGCGCCCCTCAACGTCTTCGATGGTTATCGATTTTCTCGAATGCGTGAAGTGCCCGGAAACGAGGCAAAGTATCAGGCTACATCCACTGGTCCAGGTCAATTCACCTTTGGTCACGGTACCAACGCATGCCCTGGCCGGTTCTTCGCCCTCTATATCATGAAGATTTTTATGATCTTCGTTCTACGCAACTACGATATTAGACTTCCCTCGGAAATCCGGGCAGCAGGGCGACCCAAGGGCAAAACTGCTGGGGTTTCCAATTTGGTGAACAGCACAGTGGAGATTGAGGTACGCCAAAGGATTTCATCCAAGGCAAACAGTAGCGAAGTGTAGGAATTTAGTCTACGGTAGATACCTATGTCGTCATAGTACTTTTAGTGCCAGGGTTGCCTACGAGTACTTGCTGGAAAGGGTAGCAATATAGTTGTTTAATGTATTTTATGCAACTATGTATTCTTTATAAGACGCAGAGAACTCCTAGTGACCCCTAGTTCTACAAATAAACAAGTTGAAAACAGCATGATTGTGCTACTACTTTTCGTAAATGTAAATTGTAATACCCTTTACATGAAACTCTAAAGTTTTGAGATTGGTGTTTCAAAAAGGAACCTAGGCCAGAATTTAAAGGAACTTTGTTTTTCAAGTTTGTCTCTCTTTTTTTACAGAAATCTTTTATAGCGAATAAAGAAGGCGCAGGTGGGGGTTGCTCATACCGTAGGGTGCAACCCCTTCTAACTCCACCATTACCACAATTTCTCCTTTCGGATACAAGTATATACTTAATGGAATCGAGAGTATCTTGGATTTCGATTACCCCACAAATAGAGCCTTGTAATTAGTTCAGAGCAGAATAGGGCCAAGAGTAAAAACATAATGCTAGCTAGCAAAATAGAAAGATAATTTCAAACTATATTTAAATGCCTACGTGTAAAGAAAAGACCATACGTATAGGAATAGAAATATCTAACCCCTAGTGTACGATAAATCGATTTCCACTCCCTCGCCTATTTTTGAAAGTTTACCGTAATTTATGTTCAATCGTCACTCGGTACACGTCACATCAATCAAAGGAGGCTTATTGTTGGTTTTCTTTTGTATTGCTGGCTTGCTTCAGGTGCTTATAATTCGCCCACATATAAGTGGAAAGCGAAGAATAAGCACCCACGGCTACCCACCCCTTGCGGGGGCAGTTTGACTAACTTAACGCCAAGTACTCGGACTTCGACCGCATTATAGACCAATTAAAAGGCTCTATCTAGTGAAACACGAAGTATAGAGCAGGGCTAGGGTCCAAAACCCTCCCAAATCGCCAGGCGAGCCTTCCAGCGAGGGGTATGTGGGTGGGACAAAAGAGCTTACAAAAGTGTAGCTGACGATATAGTGGTGGTGGGTGGTGTTGTTGAAGGCATGTGGCAGTAGTGGGGTGGGATATATATCCCACTATAGCTTACTAAGCTTCATCCTCATTCACTATAAATCCTGCCATTGAACGCCAGACCTAACAAAATCGCAAGACGCCAACAGGCTCTTGAGAACAACCATTACTGTTACGAGGTCTCCAATTCCTTTTTGAAAATGTACCCAAATTTAATAGTTGGACCTCGATCACGTATCATTCTCCACCAGCATGATATAGAGAACCTCCAGTCAACAATAGGCAATGCAGAACATGTAGTAACGGGAATTCTGTAACTCGAAGGGTCGAGGTCATATTTCTAAGGAATAGTTTCGCGATGCTGTGGTTGCCGAAAAACAAACTAAAGCCTAAGGAAAGGAAAGGATAATGAAGGCAGCTATTTGATAGTATGAAGCAGGGAATACAGAAGAACTTAAAGAATGTCAACATGAGTCTAAGCATTTATCTCAAGCTCTTCGTCAGAAATCCCCTCCATTCTGGGGTGTTCCGCCAGCCCTGGCCACTGTATATATATATCCCCAGGACCCGCTTTACTGTCACTCTGACCATAGTTATGTGGTTTCGTGAGGAAACCTCTTTCCTACTGCTTGAGTCTTTTGCTGAAGCCACATGATGATAAACTCGCAAGCCATCACGTGCATAGAGCTCGCCTCGCCCTGGTTTGACTTCATCTCACGAAAGAAAGTTCCGAGTTGCTTCATCAACCCTTCCAGTTTCTGGAAATGCAATAGCCACAGATGTTGCTTCAGATTATCCTCATCCTCGTCCTCGATCTGCAACACCCCCCATGAAAACCTAGGGGGGCCGCCCTCGGTTACCATCTTTCGCGGTTCCGGTATTCCCGTTGGTAGCGTGGCCTCAAACCCACGGATGGTTTGATATACTAGTATGCCGACAGTTACTATGGCTTTGTCAGCAAACAGTTACCGTGTTTGGAAGGAGCACAGGGATATTACAAATTGTCATTTCGTCACGCAGGGCATGTTCGGATCTGATGCTTACATCGCACACTTTAATGGCGTTTTTCAGCTCAGTCAGGTGAACATCAAATGAAACGGTCGAATTTTCATTAAGCAGTAATGTTCTGGACAGAAGTACATGTAGCTCTACAATGCTTGTATTGCGGCTGTCACCCTTCTTTTGGAGTTAGGTTCCGTGGAAGGTGGAGTGGAATTAATAGTTGTGCTCGAATCATCAGACGAAGAATTGAAAAGAGACGGAATGTCGCCATAATCAAGGGGTGTCATCATCGTAGAATCTATATGAAAGGGCGATAGTTGCAACATAGGAGGTAGGTTGAAGCAATCCGTCTCTCGGTGGACCTGTGTGTCGGAGTTGTTTGTCATATCCAAGAACGCGCCTGAGTTAGGTGGCGCAGTCATGGAGGTATCTGTCTCGTAGGATGATAGATCAAGGATGGGTGAAAAAATGAAGGTATCGGTTCTCTGATGGGCCAAGTCCAAAGATGCGAATATTGACTCTTCCGACTGGGAGTGTTGAGATGTTTCCGCCGGTGTAGGCTCTTGCTGAACCAATCCAGAGCTTATAGAATTCCTCCAACTACTGCTAACTGGAGCCCCAACCCGTGGAGCGTCTTTGTGTGTACGTCGTGAGAGGCCATATATGCATTGGATATCCTGTTTCTCGTACCTCACACAGGTTGGCTTTGTTTGCGAGCAACGACCTTTGGACTCGTTACATGCGTCACAAGAAGCACGAAGCTTTTTGTTCTTTTTGTTTGGAATGGTTGATGACCTAGGAGAATCGGCAGAACACGACATAGTTTGAAAGGTTGTTGTTTCGTCAAAATGTCCAACACTTCAAGGTCCTAAACTTACGCTTCTTAAAAACAAGACTTGGCCAGGCGCATTCTCCAACTGAGAGAAGAATGCAAGGCATATGTATCACCCGGTCCTCAATACTTATTATTGGCTGAGAATGGTTGCGAGATAGGGAAGCTCTCTGGACGGGACGGCCATTAGAGAAGAGGGGTTATAGCACGTAACCTTACACAACTGCCTCATTCGGAACTGCGCCGTTTCTAAAGTCTGGCCGCTTTCCGCCCATATCAACGCTGCAGAATCATATCATACGTTCCTGTCCAAACAACGAGAGCCGCAAAAGAATACTTATATAGGCATGATAGCCGGGGTGGCATTCCTCTACGCCGTCTCATAAGTATTTCTAGATGTTTTCTTTTTCTATCTGTTCAAGATATCTATCTGAACGTCCTTCAGCGTCATATTTCGCGATTAGGATCAAAGTGGACGTACTGTGCGACAAAAAGAAAACCGCTCTTAAATATAAGAACAGTTCACCAAAAGCTTTTGCAGCTAACAATTTGAATATATTTTTACAACCTTTGCCAAATTCCACTTTCATGCAGCTGAGCGGAACCAAATTGGGGCGCCGAAAGCGCAGTGTCGGAAGGATGAACGCCCCTGAGGCTGATGTTACAGTAGCGTCTGAACAGGGCTGGAATGACATATGAACATTCGACTTATGCTGAATCGACTTGTAATAACTCAGTACCCAGTAACACTATAATGATGAGAACAAGTATACGACACTCTTTAAATTCCGTATTCCAGTGACGCTAAAATGACCTTAATCTCAACCAAAATTTCCTGAATAATCTACTCTCTGAAGATAGTGATACTTCCTCCGATACAGTGCTTGATCTGGTTAATGCAAGGCGAATTAGCACAAGTCGGATATCTCAGCCTGTCGATCACCCCACGTTCAGAGTTACATCAGTACATCAGTGGGTACAGCAACGGGCCACAATCTACGTAACTCGCATGACAGGAAGTAGATTGACATGAGAAAAGACTATGGCAGGTTTTGATTTGTTGGATCGGTGTATTATATCAAGTCAATGTACTGTAGGAGCCTGTGGGACTTTTCAGCGTATCAGAACCTTATATTGAACTTCGAAACTAAACTCCAAAAAATTCTCATCATATCAACGAATGCAAGACCAAGGCGCCGAAGTGATAGTACAGGGATAAGTACTATTGAAGCGGTGAGGGGATCGGGGAGACATTGAAATTATACTACAGAATAAAATCTATATCTCTAATGCACTAATAAGTTTGAGAAGAGATCTCACATGATAACACTATCGTTAGGTCGTTATGACAAGTTCGTTTACTAGACTTGTAATACTTAATTTCCCTTAATAGCCTTGGCAATAACCACCAGATAAGCGGAGAAATGCTTACTTTTATTTCAATTTAAATTACATTGTATTTGTTTTCAAAGGAGGAACTTCTGTTATTACATTGGGCTAGGATTTTTGAAAACACTATTGTGTTATGGATTACCGATTACTACCATGGCCAAGGCCAAGGCAGAACCCCATATTCTACGTTGTCACGGCCAGAGAAAGCCATGAGTGAATCTAGAAGAGCCGATCTCGGAATCTACTAAGAAGCCCACCCAAGCGAGTCCCAGAACTAGGTGCCATGATTGGAGCCGGAAAGAGATTTTTCAAGTCTTGGTCAATACCGGTCTCCAATGGAGACAGAGAGTGCAAATTCATGACGTTTTGGATCTCTTCAATCGCATCTGCGACGATTTCTTGGTCCTCGGAGGAAGACGTCACGATTTTTCCAAGAGAACTGGTCATGTCGGGCTCCTCTCTCTCTGACTTCAGTGACCCATCTAATCTCAATCGGCCGTTTTAACCAGCACTCGCCAGCTTCAACCCTTTCGCTCCCCATCTTCTGTCGCAGACGTGTTATAAGGTTTTTCTGGCCTCTTAAAAATGTCGTTTCTGGGAGTTCAGTCTGGCTGTACATACCCCCAGAACCTAAAGATTGATCCGCGACAGTTCGCGCTTCTAAATTGGCGAAAAGGGCTAATTCAACCATGTCGTGGTCTTCGTAAACTTCCATCTGCTCAGAGGCCGAAAGATAATCAAAAGGTATCAAACCCGCGAACAATCTTCGTTCCCACGTGGAAGTCGTTCCTAACTCTGTCTGATGGATGGTCAAAGACTTGATTTCTGAGAGCAGTAGAACATTGCTGTCCCCTGCTGCTATCAAGATACTACTCTCATCACTGCTAGTCTTAGAAGAACCGAAACCTTTCGAAAGCTCAAACGTACTTTCGATTCCATTGGGATGCTGCCACTTACCTTTGAATTCCCACGTAGAGCAGGAATCATATTCTGCGTATGCATCGTAATCCATGCTTATCTCTGTAATGCTTCCTGCCATTTTCCGAATCTTCTTTTTCACAATGTCTGTAATAGTTCAAGATACTGCAGATTAATTAACCTTGTGTTAAGAAGTTAATAAGTGTGATGAGCAGAAAACTTCTGGAAAGCCACCGGTTCTTATAGAAGGGAAAAAACAAGGTAAACAGCTTGTTGTCGACAGAGGATGAGCACAAAGAATTGTTTTGTTTCATTGAACATTTTCTCTTAGCCAAGACATGGAACAAAGAACGAAACTCGCTTGAGCTCTCCTGACAATGGAATTGTATAGACCTAGCCTTCTCACTGGCTGCTAAGGTCCCGCCTAGGTAATATCTACCAGAAATCATTCGCCTGGCGAAAGGGGACATGCACGCGACTTCAAGTCTTCTTTGGAAATCTTTCCTCAATTTAAGCTTACTTGAGAAAGGAAAAGGCACTTTTCAACTAGAGATTGTTTTAAGGCTCAAAATTAGGAAAGTTAGCTCGACTTACTCTCAATCATAAGACACTACCAGGACCTGATATCTGATGGAAAATAACCTTGCATCAGAACTCGTTACTCGCGACATTGAAACTCTATATCAGCAGTTTAGAACATTAGACTGGTGCGTTTCTTCGTTGATCTAATCACTGAGCATGAATTGAGTTATTCGGTCCACAAGGACTCTACAATAAGTATTTGAGATATACGCAGAGGAAGGCCGAGGTCTCTAAGCCACTTTAGTATTCTCCTGTTACCGCATGCTTTAAGTCTTCTTCAAGGTCCCCCCTTAAGAGAGACACGTATTCACTCATACGGAGAGCCAACCGGTACCTGCACTCCAGAAGTTCTCCGCCCCAGGCTTCATTCTTGGCGTTTTCAAAGTTATAACTTCCCCACCTCTTCTTTCCCAAGTGCTCTTCCCTTCTTCAAACTGGCAAGGCTCGATCTCGCGAAAGTGAATCTTGCAACCTCAACACAAATACCACAGTCTCATCTTCAAAAAAGCCAATCAGCATGGTAACCTCTATCCTGATTTTTGCCTGATTACTTTCGACTAATCGTGACTTAGATGAGCGAAGACAATAAATCCGAGTCTGAGTGGAGCACTCTCTCAACTCCCGACTCTACAACAGCAGATTCAGGAGAAGTAGACAGCATTGCATCAATTCGCGCTGTAACTCCCACTCCATCGACTGATACACCAGCTGCCAAAGCCAATTCTTCACATACTACTACCGAGGAGCCCGTTGTAAAGGTAGATATCTCAAAAGATGGCAAGACCTGCACGGTTGTAGTTGTCCAGAATGCCAACGTCCAAGGCTTTACTTTGAATTATTCACCTGATACAACAACTCCTGAAGGTTAGGTTGCCACTTTGAGTTTGGCAGATGAAAATGTGAAGCAAACTGCAACTGCTGGCTCGAGCGCAAACGACAAGAACAAGCCGACCCCTCGCAAAGGTGAAGGAAAGAAGAGTCTTGGACCAAAATGGACTACACGTTTTGACGCCTGTTACCCCCCAGGTTTCGTCGAAGAATTCTCTCTCAACCCAAATGAGATCGAGGGCAAGAATCGTGTGGGTAAGATGCTTAAGCTACTCAACGAAACTGGCAAAGTTGAAGTTAGAGTAAATGCTAAGAGAAACCGCAGGGTCCGATTTCTCAACAATCTTAATTTGGCCGCTCTCCAGAACATCAAAGTGGTCTCGATTATTGTCACGTCTGAGTAAGTCTCTACGCTTTTTGGTGTTGTGGCATGCGGATTATGGAGCATGAACTGACAATCTATAGTAAACTTCCCCCCGCAGCGGCCCTGCTTTCCCAACGCACAAACCTACTATTCAAGGCCCCAATTGAAGAACTTTCCATTGAGATTCGCCAATCAGACTTCCAACTAGTGGCAACGATCCTCTTGAATCTTCGCAAATCTAATAATACCACAATTCGCAAGTTATTCATCAAGCTACTCATGGACGCCAAGGATGAACACGAGTTTGCAGATCTCGTCTCGGAGACTGTCAAGGAACTTAACCTCAAGAAGGTAGGAAAATGGCCAAAGGACCTTCGGCTTGCTGCTGAAGGAAAAAATTCGCCTCCTCCTGTCCTTAAGCTCCTTTGGAAGCGGGCTGTATGAGGAGGTTATCCGATATACGATGCAGATCTCTACTTTTCTAGGTGAAAGCTTGGCCAAGCGAGGTTATGGTGAACAAGAGGCACGAAAAAATGGTGATTGATGTGGAGGAATCGTTTCTTGAGGCGGAAATTACACCTGGAGAACATGAATAGCGCGATAGGTAAAGGGAATAACTAATAAGGAATAAATCATCTGTCCTGGAATGATATACTTATCGAATGCTTGTGAAAATGATTGCCTTATTTTGAGGGTAGGGAAACTTAGGTTGATACATTTCTATTTTCGAATATCATAAAGTGATGAAGTGAAAGCATCTCTACAATAATGTACCTTTGCTTAAAAGGTTAGAGTTTGCCCATATCTGTTTAAATCCGAGTATCTCGCTACCTCAATCGCGAGTGTGGTCTGCAAAAGGGGGACCCCATCACACCCACTTGAGTTGAGCCGGAGTTTAGCCGCCATCGTATCTCACCCCCACCATCATCATCACTGCACACCAAGGAAAAAAGAGGATGGGCGCATTGCAAGATAGCCTCCTTCACAACCACCAATCCACCTATTGAAGATGGGAAGAGAGCCTCTCATCGGCCTCGTAGGCAAGCCCTCGTCAGGCAAGAGCTCAACACTCAACAGTCTGACTGATGCCTCCTCCAAAGTTGGTGGGTAAACCAAATGCGGTCCGTCTCCAATATTCGAACTTGCGCTCACAAGTCCTGTAGGTAATTTTCCGTAAGAAAGACCTGCCGAACCACACAACTGGCACATTCCAAAGTACTGATAATTATGGCAGCTTCACAACAATAGACCCCCAGCGCGCGATCGGATATCTGCAGATTGACTGCCCTTGCGCCCGCTTCAATGTCTCCTATAGATGTAAACCGAACTATGGCGCATGCATTGAAGGACGACGATCTGTTCCCATAGAGCTTCTGGACGTTGCGGGTCTGGTACCGGGAGCGCACGAGGGAAAAGGGCTGGGAAATAAATTCTTGGACGATTTGCGACATGCTGATGCGCTCGTACATGTGGTAGATGTGAGTGGAACAACAGACGCCGAAGGGAAAGCGACAAGAGGATACGATCCTTCACAAGATATCGTCTGGTTGCGATCCGAAATCGTACAATGGATTCTCGGAAATTTGATGCAGAAATGGGGTTCCATTAAGAGACGACATATTGCTGTAAAGGCTACGGCGGTTGAAACTCTCCAAGGGCAATTTTCGGGATATGGATCAACATCTGCAGTCATTGCTAGAACGCTGGAAAAAATGGCACTGAAGGAGCCCCTCGAGCATTGGAGTGACGAGACTGTTTCCAAAGTTGTAAACGCGTTTACTGACGAGAAATTCCCAACCGTTATTGCGCTTAACAAAATTGATCATGCCGATGCGGACAAGAATATCAGCAAGATTGCAAAAATGCAAGATCCAAAATCCATCGTTCTGTGTTCTGCTATTTCCGAAATCTTCCTTCGAAAATTAGCCAAACAAGGCTTTATCAAGTACAACGAAGGATCAGAATTCGTAGACACAAGAGAAGATCTCATCGCTGATGGCGATCCAGAAGGGGGTGGGTTGAAAGAAATGGACGAGAAACTGAAAACCAGGCTAGAGAATCTTAAAGATATGGTACTCTACCGATTTGGTTCTACAGGAGTCGTGCAGGTTCTTTCTCGAGCAGCAGAATTACTTGGATTAGTACCTGTCTTTCCCGTGAGGAATGTCTCGAGTTTCTCCAGCGGTGCGAGTGGCAGTAACGCAGTTTTCAGAGACTGCGTTCTAGTCAAGAGAGGCACCACTGTCGCTGAATGTGCAAGGAAGGTTATCGGTGATGCGCCATTGGCATATGTTGAGGGCGCTGGTGGCGTGAGAGTTTCAGAAGATGATTTGGTTAGTATTGGGAAGAATGATGTAAGTCATCTGGTCAAGTTCCACCCATGCCAATACTAATTCTTTCAGATCCTCTCATTCAGGGTTGGTCGGGCTTGAGGAAAACTGATAATAGGGATCTGGCGTTGAACGGGGAAATTTGCATAGCAATGGCGTTCAGAATTGGAGGATGAGATATCAAAATGGTTGACTTATTTTTGCATCGAGATATTGCTCAAATCAATCTCGTGTCTCGGTGGGGTTTCATTCGCTTTCCGAGCCCGAACTTGTCGGCCTCTCTGTACTAGCTCACAGTACAAACCTCTGGGCCAGTTGTATCCAACGTTAGTTCATTAGTTAATTTAACGGTAACATAATATATAACCAGCGCAGAAAATCCATGTCGAGTTTCTTTGTAAAATCCTAATTCGTTGAACGGACATCACAGGAATATTACCCCAATCCAAAACCTATATCGTTGCCTGCTAGTATGCTAGAAACCTCCTGAAGATCACGATACCGACTAACAACCTGATTCACTTGGTTTGAAGTAAATACTTTGCTGTGTCTATGACCACCAATACCACCTGTCTTTCGTCATTTATATTGAAATTGAGTATCGGAATTAAGAACTAATGAATTTCAGAGAGGGGACTTTACGATATGTAAATTTTTCAAAAGCGGTAAAAGACCCCTATTCTTTCCTACAGCATTCTCTATTTCTCAAAAGAACAACGAAGAAGTTGTATTTGGATCAAGGCATAGGGTAGAATCGTAGACTGTAAGCCTGCTACCGAAATTCCCTTGAGGAATAGTGGGTAGCTTTTAAATAACCTGCAGGAACGTAAGTGATGAGCAGATAACTTGGTTCAAAACCTTCTTTAAAATGATAAGGAGAGAGAGAGACATGGGTGAAAGCAGCAGAGAGCGCTAGATATATGGCGGCGTGGGATACGTTTAAGAAGTGGTTTCAAGAATGTACATGTAAAAGCTCTATCTCGATCTTCGTTCTACCTTTGCCGTAATTATCGGATTTCATTTATGACCCTATGTGCTACTACGGCATCCTGCATGTACTAAAAGTCGAATAGAATAAATACTAATTCGCAAAGCGCAAATCGCAAACTGGCTCAGGGTTAGGGTTATATGACAGCGCTGGAATTAGAGGCGAAAGCACTCGATATATATAAGTAAATAAGCTTGAATTTAACTCTAACGCTCCTTTAACTCTACCTACTCCTACCCTCACTGTCGCCTACGCTTACTGTTGCTCACGCTTACTATTGTTTATACTTACTGTCTTATATTCACTGTCTTATATTCACTGTCGTATCCTTACTGCCGTATCCTTACTACCGTATCCTTACTGTCGCGTCCTTGCTATCGTATTCTTATTATCGCTGTCGTAAGTATTAGAGAAGAGAGAGCTGGGAAGAGCGAGGGACGCGAAGGTAGGTAGCCTTAGTAGCAAACAATTGTTAGCGTAACACGTGCTAGCCTAGCCGTTTTAGGAAGGTAGTATTCGGGGCTAGGGATAAGCGACATATATAACTAAAATATTTCCTTGCTTCTCTCTCTCTCTCCCTCCCCTAAACAACATACTAGGGCACAACCCTATCCGACAGTGACTATACGATAGTGAGGATACGACAGTAAGGATGCGACAGCAAGGGTAGGCGACAGTAAGGGTGTAAGGGTAGGCGACAGGGAGGGTGTGCGACAGTAGGTGGCGAGTTTATATAATCAGGCCCCAAGTACTTAGAGGTGTAGGGGTGTGGGGGTATAGGCACTCTAGCACAGTAGTAGTGAATATATAAGTTTTGCGATTCGCGATTTGCGAATTAGTATTTCCTCTATTTGGCCTTTTAGTATATCCAGGATGCCGTAGCTACGGCATCCCAAATCTACTACTAAACTAGATGACCAAATCGCAAATCGTAAAAGTCACTTTATAACAGGCAGAGCCAGCTAATAAAGTCGGATCAGTCAAAGTTATTTCGTATAGTGTAATTACAAGTCCGTAGGTCTGCCCTTTTACGCCCCCTGGTGCCCCTCTTAGTAAAGCTCTCCCTACTTACCTCCCCTCTCCTACCTCCCCCCTTTCGCCCCAATACATGTCTCGGACGTGCTAACTATATACCCCCGCTCTCGTACGTTTTTTTATGACCCCCTGCCCTCCCCCGGGGGCAAACAAATACCCCCTATTCTCGGTATTACTATCGTAGTCGTAAAGAGTTGTCGTAAAGAGTTGTCGTAAAGAGTTGCCGTAAAGGGTTGTCGTAAAGAGTTGTCGTAAAGAGTTGTTGTAAAGAAAGAGAAGAGAAAGTAGGAGGGAGAGAGAGGATAGGCAACTAGTAAACAATTGTTAGCGTAACACGTGCTAGCCTAGCCTCTTTAGGAAGGTGGTATTAGGGGCTAGAAATAAGCGACACGCACGAAAATATTTCCCCGCTTCTGTCCCCTCCGCTACCCCTCCCGCACCCCCCTCTCTCTATCTCTTCTAAATAACATACTAGGGCACAACCCTTATACGATAGCGAGGGGGACGACAGCGAGGGTAGCGAGTGTGCACGCGAAATCTTCAAGGCTGTGAAGTTTTTGCGAGGGTGGGGGTGTGGGGGTATAGTTATAATAGTAGGTAGTAGTAGTAAATATAAGACTTTTGCGATTTACGATTTGGTCATCTGGTTTAGTAATAGATTCGGGATGCCGTATGTGTCGAGTTTCTTATAATAGGGGAAGAAGAAAGAACAACTTTTATTATATTATATCAAAAAAATAAAAGCCCTAGTTATACCAAGTGTTAGTACGAGAGATACTCGTAAATAAGGGTTAAAACAGTAGTAACAAAGGTATATAAAAGTTGGTATAATAGTTAATTAATTAATATTATAGAAAGGACGAGTACTAGCTATAAGTACTTATATATACTAAGCTTTCCGATATCTACGTAATAAAAGTGGTGGATATATTGTAATACTAGGAGTACTTTACAAAGTAGTTAAAATAGCCGAAAAACAGTAAATAACAAAGTATAAAATAACTCTACAAATAACTATAAAAACAATAATATAATAATAATAAAATAGTACGCTCTTTAATCCCGTTCTACCTATCCGACTCTATTAATCTTAATATAGTTTATATCGATTAGTTGTTTTAAGGCGCTATTTAACTTTAATTTAGTTATTAAATTAGCCGGATTATCCTTCTCCTCTATTAAGGAGATATGTCACGAATCACGTGTTCACGTGATACCTGTCATAATAAGAGGCGCAACCCTCGACAGGCACATCCAGGTTTCTTATAGCAAATAGGGATCGTTTGGAGTAGCTAAGCGATCCAGGGATTTCTCTGTATTGTTATCACGTGATATCAGGAGTTCGCCAGTTAGCCGGGCGAACAGGCGAAGTTAGCCAGTTCGATTGTCGAACAAGCGAACATCGAGAGAACGAAGGTTCTATATAAGACTGGCACGTCTGCCATTAGATAGGAGCTTCGTGCTCAACTTAGTTATCAATCTTATCATATTAGTTTGACATCTTTGATACAAGTAACGAGTTCACTTCCAAGTGAACAACCCGATAGTCTTCTTCTTATCATAGCATACCAACCAGCGAACACCCAGCCAAGTTTAGTTAGCCAGCTTGAGTATTCGTTACAAGATATTATTAATATCCCTTGTTTTAAATACGTTATATAGGTATATTATATTAATTATTAGCCTCTTCTCTTTAGTAGTTCCTAATTTAGTAATATAATCGAATATAGATTTCGAATTAATATACATTTTAAGCGGAATATAATAACTAAGGTACTATATTAAGATAGTTTTAATATATATAGCTATATTATATCCCTAGCTTAAAGCGTATAGTTCTAATACTAGAACGCTTTAGGTAACTCTCTTATACTTTAACGAATTCTAGTATAAAATATTAGTATATCTAGTACTATTTATTAGTACTAGTACCGAACTAAGCTAAGACGTTATATCTAGGTTATTTATAAAGGATCCGTCTATAAAGTAGACTAATTTTAGGGTACTAGGTTATAAAGGTATAAACTTTAACCCTTAGTCTTTATAATTAATTTACTATTATAATTACTTATTAAGTTAATCTACGTCTCTAATATCCGGATTTATAATCTACGTAGTAAAAGATAAATCGTATACCGCCTTAGGTTAATATACGCTCGATATATAGGTACTAGGGGCTTAAAGCGCCTTATAATCCTAGGTTATTATAAGCCTTAATCGATCTTTTATTTTATTCTTTTATATAAGAATGATCGATCCGTCTTATTAGAGTATAATATAGCTTCTATTAAAGTCTATAGGTTATTATACTATAAGAGCCTTACGGGGCTTAGATTTAAGTAGTAGAGTCGTAGTAGTAAATTCTACTTCTTCGCGTTTAGTAAATAGAGTATTCGCTAGTATTAGAGAATCGTTAGTTTATAATCCTACTATACTAAAGGCTTCTATTATATCTAATTCGTTTATAAAGAACAATTATTAGTCGTAGGTTAATAATTCTATATATAATTACTCTATATAGTATTTTAAATAGTAGGTATACTAAAATATACCCGCTTCTAGTATACTATACTATAGCTATTTAGCCTCGAGTATTTTACCCTAATATTATAGAATAAGTAGATTTATATGAGGGTATATATAAAATTACCTTATAAGTCGTTCGTTAGTATAGAGATATACTTATTATATATTGTATTCGTATAAAAGTAGTTAAAGAATTATAGCTAGACTTAATATAAGTCTCTAGCTTATATATTAAATTATAAGTAATTACGTTATTAGAGATTATTTCTCTTTATTACCCTAGGCCTAAATAATAAGCCTTGGTTTATTATATTGTTTTACTATACCTTGGTCTTTTATATTATAAATAAATTTAGAACCGAATATTATAATATTTAGTAGTATTTCTAAAAGATCTATTAGTTTAAAGGATTTAAGCTCCTCGAAACCCTTAATATCTTTTAGGTCTATAGTACTTAATTTACTATTAGGAGTTCGAGATTCAAAAGTAATAAAAGTTTCGGCTATAAGTAGGTACTGTGACGGTTCTAACCGTCACCACCATTCGGATCACGTGGTCTCGCTTAGCGACCCACACCAAGTATCTAGATCGAAGCTCTCTCGAGCTCTCCTCTTCTCCTCAGCTTAGAATCTTTGTTTAATTGACAGTTCTACGATTCCACAACCTACACCGTGGGCCTTGCGTACGTGTCGTCACAGGTACTTCCTAGGCCGGCCCCTAGGTCGCTTACTAGTAGTCTCTAGTTAGAGCTTTATAGTTATAGGTAGTTTTACTATAGTACTAGCGGATCCTAGTAGTAGTTTAGTAGGTTTTACTATATTATTAAAGCTTGTTTTAGAGGGCCTTGGACTTAGTACTCTTGTAAGAAATAGTTCGTTACTTAATTTAGAGGGGTTAATAATAATAAAATTATCTTTATTAGTACTATCCGGGTCTATCTTTTCTTTATAATATAAGCGAACTACTATAGATCGAAAAGGTATATCCCCTTTTAGGCTTAGTAGCCTAATAATTATATTTTTATCTTCTATTTTAATAAGTAGATATAGGCTTATCTAGCTACCCTTTTCGCGTTATACGCGTATAAGGTATAAAAGTTGTAGCCCTTTTAGGTATAAGGTAATTAGCCTATTTCAACTACTTAATATACGTTATACTTAGTATATTATATAATAGCGTCTTACTTCCTTAATTACCTTTTACTATATAATAGCCCTTAAGATTATATTTATACTAGGTACGTGTAACGAATACTCAAACTGGCTAACTAAACTTGGCTGGGTGTTCGCTGGTTGGTATGCTATGATAAGAAGAAGACTATCGGGTTGTTCACTTGGAAGTGAACTCGTTACTTGTATCAAAGATGTCAAACTAATATGATAAGATTGATAACTAAGTTGAGCACGAAGCTCCTATCTAATGGCAGACATGCCAGTCTTATATAGAACCTTCGTTCTCCAAATCCCAAATGTCGACAGCGCGCTCGTCGTGCTGTCGCGCGCGACAATTCGCTTGTCGCGCTGTCGCGCTTTTATCACGTGACTATGAATGCTATGAAATCCTTGGATACTCAACAACCCTGAGTAACCACTGCTATGATATAACTACTCTGGATGTATCTGTCCTGTCAGAACGCCGTTTGGACTAACTCGTCACATGCTAACACGTGATTCGTGACAGGTATATCCTTAAACCTTTTATAGCGGTAGGCTTTAATAGGTAATAATTATATACTCGTAGGAGTCCGAGATCGAGTACGAGTCCGATTGATATTCGAGTACAATTGTTATACTTTAAAGGACTCGAATAGCTTAATCATGAGGTCAAGTATTAAAGACAATAATATAGGAGATTATCGTATACTACCTAAACTTACGGTAGTAATCTCTCTAATCTATGCACGCTTACTAATCAGTGTTAGTACAAGAGATACTCGTAAATAAGGTTCAAAACAGTAGTAACAAAGGCATATAAAAGTTAGTATAATAGTTGATTGATTAATATTATAGAAAGGACGAGTACTAGCTATAAGTACTCGTATATGCTAAGCTTTCCGATATCCACGTGATAAAAGTGGTGGATATATCGCAACACCAAGAAAAACTAAAACTTAAAGAGGCTATAGCCTTAAATCCAAATTGTTAAAGCTACTCCTATTCCACGGAGTATACACGTGGTGTTATAACATCCTCCAAACAAGCTAAGCGAGGACACAATCCCTGCTCCCCTGCCCTCCTGCGTGGGTACCACAAATCACCTCTCCTCATGATCAGTATACGCAAACAAAAGAATCCGCAGTGAATACCTCTCATTATCCTAATTCCTACAAGTAATCAACACGGCTATACTAAATCTCCTAATATGCTCGATCACTCCAATATCCGAGTTGGGATTCTCAATTTCTCTAACTTTCGGAATGAGTATTTGGATTAAAGTATACAAGCAAGGTGGGACGACGAGGGGATTACTTCTTGTAACTTTTGATAGATAGTTAGACTTCGTTCGCTTCCTTTATCAGGATATCATAGGGTTGTCTTTTAGTAATGCGACACTCCCTATACGAAAAGATATAAATATACTTGGGGATCTCGAGTCGCTTAGTAAGGTAGTCCGCTTACCAGACTGGAGACCATGATTTCGAAAGACAGACAAAGTAGACATCTTGTGATTTTGGTTCCTTCTTGGTTAGAGGAGAGATGCCATTCATTAATTCTCAGACCTTCATAGTTTTGTAGGTGATATATTTAAGAAACAAGACGCCAAAATACAAACCACCTCGTGCTGACCGTGATGAAACAAACCTCTAAATAATCTCTAAAGACCTCAGTTCTGCGTCTTTAAACCATTCATAGTAGCGTTCAATTTCGAGAAGCCCTATTCTCCTATACCGTCCCGGCATTGTCGGTCCGCAAGACTCGAGAACAATAGCAAATTGAAAAGGAAAATTCTCCCAGTCACCTCCCCCTCGCCGAGCAAGATACAAATAACCTCGTTTGGCAGTGACTTCGTGTAAAGGTCTCTGTAGAAATCCCCAGCGATTTGATCGCGGAAAGATAAGCTATTCGCCACCCCGAAGTCTGCCGTATTTATTTCCTGAGGACAGCCAGGTTCTGTTATGCAAGATATACAGAGACCCTTGACTCGTAAAACCGCGTCGTCAATCGTCAAGAATGAAACGACTTTCCATTGTGCTGCTTGGAAGCTTGTCCAAGAAAAGGCAGCATCCTTGGTAACAGGCCCCGAACTCAACCTAATTATAGGCATTTCTATGCTCTTCTGTGAATCATTCTCCAAAGATGCCCACGACCACGTCGGTATATATCGTGTCGCTGTATTCTCAACCCTTCGACCCCTTGCGCAACCTTTTTTATTGTTCCACATCAGTCCAGTGGCCATTTTGTATTCCCAAATCCCGGCTATACAATGACTCTTCATCACAGGAACCAAATAGCTTGCAATTCCGGACAATGCAGACAGCTTATCCAACTGATATGTAATGTCCATTTCCGCGAATATTTCGATTGCTTGAAGCCATGTTATGAAAGCTTTCTTTCGTGTTAACTATCGTCGAAAAACTTTAGATAAGGAAGTTCTTAGCCGGTCAGTATCCCAAACATGAGAGACTAAGTGATCTAGATCGCCTAATCCGTAATCCTCTCTCCAAGCGTAATAGCCGCACTCACAATACCTGGATTCTCGACAGTCCCATATCATCTCTTCGGCGTGAAAATGAATTGTGCGACGAGAAAGATATCTTTCTTGAAAACCCCACGCCCGAGGCTATAGTGGTACGGTCCCATGACCGCGGCCGAAACTAGAATGGGCTTGAGAGGTGTAACGAGCATGGATTGCGTGGCCACACGGGTCATTTTCGTGCCGAAGGCGAACGGTGGAAATGGATTTGTCCCCAAGTTCCGGAGAAAACCTTGAGAAAGACATCCCATGGACCCAGACGAGGCACTGGCTGCTGCAATGATCAAGTACGCCTGGGAATATATTTGGGCCATTTTCACGGTCTCCTTCTCCCAATCCGAGGGGTCATTCTGAACAATACACAGCGAGTCAATCCATAGAAACTTGATATCTAAGGAGCGAGTGATTTGTATTGAGTCCTGGAAGGTCTTCGACAGAGAATTCCAGGAAATGTCGAGGAGTCGTTCTTCAAGGGTAGATTTGGTTGTCTTTAGAATTCCCGACTGGTCTCCCCAACAGTGCGACAGGGCGACATATTTCTGCTTAGTCGATGGTGCTTCTACGAGCTTCAAACAAGGAGAGCCAGTTGATCCAATGAACAACAATCGAGTTGGCATCTCTGAAACTTCGGACTCACAACATGAATGTGAGTCTTCTTCACACTCCTCTAAATATCTCTCTATGAATTGAGTGCAAGTGGTGATATCAAGTACCGCAGGCCGATCAGGTGCGTCCTCAAAGGCGAATACAGGGGAAGAGAATCCTTTGTGAGTGTGTTAACTTCGGTTGCACAGAAGGAGGGGAGTATTGTCTGACCAGTGAGAGCAAATATTTCGACGGATAAGTCGAACCCGAGTATGGAAACCTTGACTTCTGTGTTATATCCCTCGTGAAGAACGACTTCGAGCTCTATGGGATGTAGAGAAGGTATAAGATCCACATGATCAGCCACTAGTGGCTTTGATAGTTGCAAAATCGCATCGGTGATATACCGACAAATGCGGCATGAATTTTGCTCAAATACACTTCCACATCTTGTGGTCAAAGTTGGTCCTTCATGATACGTCTGCAGAAGATCTGGTCTAAGATCGAGGCATACGGGACAAGCCGGAGGACTCGCTTTCAGACGTCGGCGCTGAGAGAGTCTCTGGTGTGAACCATTCCCAGACGCATCTTCGCTTCCAGATATGCTCGTCATCTTACCACCTGTTGCTCTGTTGAAAGCTATCAAGCATTGCAGAATTTCGAATATGGCGTAGAGTTGAAAAGGATTGAGGACGATTTGAGGACTGGGTGGGTGTAGCGGGGTTTCATGGTTATCATAGAGTGGAAGCTGGTGGAAGCAGAATGGGTAAGTAGGTAGCGAGGTAGGCTTGTATGCATCGTAGGTAGTCATTCCTTCCCTGACCCCGCTGTCATACATATCAAGCCTCATCATTGGGCAGGAACTACTGGCACGTTCACCAAACAGGCAGACAGGAAGGAATAATCCCCAATTAGCCAAATTAAGTCGCATGCATATTGTAACGGTAGATTGCCATTACCCGACACTCCGTAGGTACCTACAAACATCGAAAACAAGATCATTCTAAAAAAAACCTACAAAGTCAAACAAATATTACTACCTAGGAAGGTAATTAACAAGGTTGACTAACTTACGTAGTTCTTTCTTAACCTAAATGGTTCAAACAATTACACACAAGGCATGAGAAAACATTGCGATAATCCCTAATACACGAAAAGAGTAACGGAAGATCGAAGCTTAGGACTACTAAATAAACGCTTCTGGAAAGGAGGAAGAATAAGCGAATGGTATTCTACAGGGCTTGTGTCCTCTAGGGCTGGGAGGAGAAATTTGAAATGAGATTGATGAAATGAAAATGAAACAGGGCAAGAAGTTGCTCCTTTGTAAGAGAATGGGAATAATTCTGCGAGAAACTTGCGCAGGATTATTACGAGTGTAATGGTTGTTGATACAGCCATTGATTCATCTCCAATATCTATAAATGGCAAACATATAGAGAGATGGAATCACAAGAAAGAAATAAGATAGACAAGAGGAAATAGAATTGAAATACCAGATTTTTATGAGCCAGAAACGCCCATTGAGCCAAAGCGAGGGTATCATATCAAGACAAATTACCATCTGATTCCTTTCACCTAACTAAGTTCAATCCTCCTCCCCTTAACCAACCACCCACCCGCCATCTTCCCAACCATATACCCCGCATACGCCCCCGTAACAATAGTAACGGGCCACTTCTGCCACTCCCGATCCCAATCCAGAGGAATAGGCACAGCACCCAACCAAGCGCCGAGAAAACACCCCACCGCACCCCCAAACACCTCATCCATCGGGCTATAAAACGAGGCAATCTCCCTCCACTTCTTGCCATCGGCGCCGTGGACATAGACTAGTGGGAACATGACTAGTAGAGCGACGTGCGACGAGGTGAGGATGGTGTGCAGGAGATGTGTTGAGATGGGTGCCCCGAAGAGGATTTGCAGGGCTGTGAGAAGGGGGATGGAGGCGAGGGACATGATGAGGGCGAAGAATGCGGTCTGTGGTTATGGTTAGTGTATAATATGCGGATTTCAATTGGAGAGGGATGTACCAATGGTCTTGCGACTGGCGTCGTGCCATCGTTCGTCTTTTTGGCTCCAATTACTTTCTTTGCGGGCTTGATACTTTGCCCTGTAGGTGGGAGACAGAGTATTACATAGCCGATTTGTACTAGAGACACCAGCAATAGCGAGCTTAGTAGTGTCGCAGCTGGATTTTCTACCAAAGCCGGAAATCGTATATAGAATCCTGCCAGCAGGACAACCGGGTGGGCTTGGGAGATGATTCGCGCCAAATCGTTAGGGAGAAGTTCAACTGGGAGAGACGGCTTTACTGGAGGGGTGCCCGCCGGTGTCGTCTTCGTGGTGGCGGACATTGTAACGGGATCAATGAGTGGCATGGAAGTGAGGGAAGATGCTTGGTATATAAATCTGGCATACGCGTCGGAGGGTTGAGCTCTTGGGGACGAATGGGGAGATGACGGAGGGTCATGCGCCGATGACCGGGATGCAATGCCGAGAGAGCACCGCCACCCGAGTAATTCGTCAGAAGCTCCGCTCGCTATTCAACCCAACCATATTCCCGTCAACATTCACACGAGATTCGTCATTCTTGTACGTACGTACTCACGGATACATCTTCTGGAGCTGGGAATAAATCTATTCACAAAACTCTAACAAAGTTGAAGGAGTTTGGGAAATCCAGAAATAAAAGATGTCCGACAACCCAGTAAGCCGTTACTTTCCCCCCTCCCCCTTCATGCGCTACGCTACCTCCCTCTAGCCTCGTCGCAAACCTCAAGCTTTAGCTTCCTACTAACCACCACTTCTTCTTTCCAGCTGAAGAACTCTTCCGTACCCGAATCACCCACAACCGTTCAACCATTCGACATGGATGACGACGACGTTCAAGAAACTGGTGTGTTGAGCAGCGAGTCGACTACAGCTCCCAAAGTACCCAAACCAGCAACTGTTGAGGATGCTCCTCCACCAAAGCCCCCGCGCCCTCAGAGCGCCCAGCAACAGACTGAAAACACTCTCAAGGAAGCTTTTCCATCCGTTGAGTTGGCTGTGATCAAAGCTGTTCTGAGAGCAAGCGGTGGGCGTGTGGAAGCGGCCTTCAACGCTCTGCTGGGTAGAATACCCTCCCATTTTCTTAATAAACTACTGTACTGACCTTTTTTGATAGAAATGACTGACCCCGATGCGGTCATCCAAGAGGAGATTCCACCGCCTCAACCTCCACGCCCAGTCGCACCTGCAGCCCAAAGTCAACTCGAAGCCGACGAACAGTACGCTCGCCAACTGGCGGAACAATACGGCGGCGGAGGATCGTCTTATGCGCCACGTACGAGTAGCAGAGGAGATAGAGGAGATACCCGTGCGAGACAACAACGACAAAATGAGTTCCGCGAAGAAGAGCACAGTTTCTTAGATGACGACCTACCTATTATCAAGGAGAACCTGAAGAAGGGATTTCTGGAAACCCAGACTGTTGTCAACTCATGGATCACGAATCTAAAGAAGAAGATTGATGGAGATGATGGACCACCACCTAATGAAATGGGTTACAGTACTGGACCGGATCCTTACCGAGGCCGTAGGGGTGAAGACTCGAGGCAGAGTGGAGACTATGCCCGATATGACGCTGATCCCCACGTACTCGGGGACGATTTCGCTGGTATTCAGTTGAATGAAGACGGCAGTAAGTGATTCTGCACTAGTTTTGTTATAGTGTTCTAACATTCTTGAAGGTGCCGCTCGTCGCTCGACCCGCCCGTTGGCTAACCCCGACCTCTTCAAACCCACTCCAACCCCACCTAAATCAGCAGATGGACGCAAGGTTGCTTTCCAAAGTCGGCCCATCGAAGATCTGGACATTTACAACACCTCACCCAAATCTGGAGCTGCAAAGGAAGCGAATGCTGGCAAGCAGAGCAAATGGCAGCCGCTTTCGGCTGTTGATCCCAACCCCGTCGGCGAGGCGGACAACGATCCGTTCAGTCTTGGTGACAGTGAGGACGAAAAGGAAAGCAAGGATCGGGTTGGAGGAAAGGAGGTCAACAAAGACGATGCGGAGAGGCTGAAGAAGGCCGCTGCGGAAGCTATGGCGGATAGTATTGGCGAGCCCGCCCGCAAACCCGAAGCTGCTGAAACGGTTGGCACCAAGGACAAGATTGCCGATGAGAAGCTGACTGGCAAGTCTTGAGGATTTTGAGGGTTGCAGAAGTTGATTTTATCTATTGAATATTGATTGATTGAGTGTCTTGGGAGCGTGGGTATTTTGTTCATAGCATGATGATATCCTCCAACATTTCTTCCAAGTGCCATTCGGTATGATTAAACAGTGGGATTGTGGTTCCCAAAACCCAAGTTGGATTGCGGTATGCGTATTGGGATGTTGAGAGGGAAGAATTGGCCCAACAGAGTAAATCATAGCTCAGCCTTCTCCCCACCTCGCTGCAGTTGCATTGCATCGTCACATCAGCGCCTTCAGTAGGCAAAGTTGGTAGCCTTGCCAAGACATTGCTCTCCCCTCGTTCCAGTCCCTGGTCACACGTGGGTGCAACGATTGGGCGGTGGTGGCAGAAAAAGAAAATGCCGACCCTTGCACGGAACGTCACAGCCTGCTCGAGAAGATGGCAGCTCCAAATGAGGTCAATTTGTATGTGCGAGTAGCTGTTCGATTGCCCAACTAGTCGCAGCTACTCGTGGATAGGTAAGTGACACAAAGGCTCAGGTGTAATCTCAAACGCTGGACTATCGTGACGTTTTGGTGGACGTGGACAACTTCTTTCTGAGCAGCTCCGTAGCCGATCTTCGGTCCAGCAACGGTACGGCAGACTAATCCATGTGGATGGGCCTTTCTGCCATACTCCCTACTACACATATACTTGGTACATCAGAGTCACTTTTTATTACCAAACTGCTCCATACCCACACTCCATACTCATACCTACCTAGTCGGTCCTCCCGTCATTCTGCCCTCCCCTCGTAGGTCTTGAAGTCGTTCTGCCCCCCCTCCCCCCACCAACGCTCACCTTTCATTTCCTCCCGTCGCCTTCTCGAATTCTTGCGACTTCGGACCTCTCCCGCTCACCAGCCAAACACATCCACCGCCCACCACTCACTACGCACGTGCAAACAGCTTCCTTCTCTGACCGGCAGCTGGTTCAGAGCTCAGGCTCGGTGTTTTCTTCTTCCAACCTCAAATCTACTTTTCTTCGTTTTCAACTCAATTCCCGCTCTGGGCATCGCATCGTGGAAGGGACCTGACTCTCATTTAACCGACGAATTCGTCATTCTCAGCCTCGCTCAACTACTACCACTTAATACCACCCGCACTCGTATTTGTTAGCCAGTCACCATGAGATTGTAGGACGGAGCTGGTGTCACTTGCGTCAATAATATACCTAAATCGGTACCTCTCAACGGAGCCTTCCCTTCTCTCTACAGCCACTCCTTCGCTCATCCTCAAGGGTGTAGCGGGTCCTAGCACCGCATTATGTACGTCTTAAACATCTTGCATCCCCGAATCCTCATCACGGGAGGTTGCAGTCTTAAACTCTCTTACCTTGGCCTTGGCGTGTGTGAGAGATCAACTAACTCATACTGACCCGTCTTCTATTTATAGGAAGTTTGGCAAACAGATTCAGAAGAGGCAGCTTGAAGTTCCCGAGTATGCAGCCAGCTTCGTAAACTACAAGGCGCTGAAGAAGGTCCGTCCATAAGATTCCTTGTTACACAAAAAAGCAATACTTCAAGCCTACTCGAGTGATTATCAACCAAACACTCAAACATGTGTGCTGACACACTGGTGCCTGTAGCTTATCAAGAAGCTCTCTGCCACGCCAATTATCCTTTCTCAGAGCGATGTTCACCGCCAAAGTCATGTCCCTGATTCTCAAACTGCTTTGCAAGCAAACAAAGCTACATTCTTCTTTCAACTGGTAGGTCATGGTCTCGGAATATAAGACCCCATGCTGAGATGAGTGTACAGGAACGAGAGCTAGAGAAGGTCAATGCTTTCTACCTTCAAAAAGAAGCCGAGGTTTGAAGCATTTTTCATACTGATTTCCGAGACTCGGTTAACACAATATAGCTCAAAATCCGCCTGAAGACTCTCCTAGACAAGAAGAAGGTTCTTCAATCTCGAACCGCAACTGCTTCTCGGCGATCCGCCAAATTTACAACCTTGGAAGAGGGATTTCAACAATTCGGAAATGACCTCAATAAATTACAGCAATTCGTCGAAATCAACGGAACAGCATTCTCTAAGATCTTGAAGAAATGGGACAAAAGCTCCAAATCGAAAACCAAGGAACTTTACTTATCTCGTGCTGTCGAAGTTCAACCATTCTTCAACGCTACTGTCATCAGCGAGTTGTCTGATCAAGCAACAACAAGTCTTCAGGAGTTGGGCGCGTGGGTGGAAGGAGATCATGTTAGTTTTGATCGAAATCCAGACCACATCGTGAGCAGCCAACATCTACTGGGAACCGATGAAGGTGACGCCGATAGTCTTCTCCTGGAGACTATGATTTCTGGAAACCTGGATTCCCTGAAAGATCTACTTTTACGGTTAAAGACGGCTCCAGACCCAAATGGTTCTCGTGGTGTCGCATTGTTGGAACGAATTACAAGAACTTTTCTTGCCGCGATCAATGAAGCGCCAGAATCTTCTCTGCAACTTCTTCTGGATACCAACCTTGTTGATGTGCAATCTGAAGATGACATCAACGAACGAAATTGCCTTCATCAAGCTGCTATTTATGGAAGTTCTTTCGTCCTCAAAGTTGGCCTTTCTACTGCCGTACTAGTAAATCGCACAGATGTTTATGGTCGTGTGCCACTTCATTACGCCTGTATGCATGGGCGGTTGGATATGATGGAAGCTTTACTAAATGGTAAAATTCAGAACCCCCCTTTTCTTACATGCGCTAAGCGAAAACAGCCGACACTACAACAGTTGATCTTATTGACCACGACAACTTTACGCCCCTCATCCATGCCATTATTCATGGTCACCTTGAGTGTGCGCAAAGACTGTTAGTACGATCTGCTCGTCTAGACCCCAGCTCGGATACAGATCACGTACCGCTGAATTTGGCCTGCGAGCATGTTTCTGTTGAGATAGTGGAGCTACTTTTAAAACATGGTGCAACCATTCTACCCGATGCAGAAGGCTTGTACCCACAGCATCTCGTTGCGCGATCTGGTCAAACTCCGCAGCTACTTTTGCTTCTCAAGGATTACGGCGCCGACCTGGATCAAATTGATAAGCTTTACTCTTGGACCCCATTATTCCATGCAGCGAGCGAAGGCAATGTTCCATGTATGCAAACGCTACTAGATTTTGGGGTGAAAACTAGCCTTTTGGATGAGAAAGACCTTTCGGCAATGTACTATGCTGCATGGGAGGGGCATTTGGAGTGCATGCGATTACTGTCTTCAATACCGTTGGAGACCAAAAGACAGGCTAGTCAGGCAACGCAATTTGGTCTCACAATGGGAAGTAGTGCTCCTATGCCTATGAGTATTGATGCAGATGGCATTCCCGAACTCGAATTACCACCTCCTATCATTCCCCTACGCCGTTACGGTCATAATTTCCTTGACACCAAGACTTTTATACAAATCAACTTCGAAGAAAATGGCGAGCAGCCTATGGTCTTTTTCCATGACAGCAAATATCCCGCTTCACGTCTTACGATTTCCTCGAAACTTTCCGATTTGATACCCAAGAATATTCTCCTTCCGTTTCAGGAAGATACCCGACTTGTTTCTTTCCAGATTGATAATTTAGAATCTTTTGCAATCGATTTCGAGGTGTTTCCCACCTATGGCGCGAAACTAATTGCCAAAGCTGTCGCATTACCTAGTACATTTCGAGCATTATTGAGCAGCTCTGGACGATGCTCTCTAGCCCTTATGGACCCAAGATTAAGAGCTATTGGACAGATGACATTTAATTTCCACGTCATCAAACCTTTCCAGGGTAAAGCATTGGAGATTACGGATTTTGAAACTTATTGGAAAGCTACTAGTCAATTTGACCACAAGCCCAATGCGTTTATCACTGGTTCAAGTTTATCTGGACAATACGTACAACTTCTCGTTCAGCATACCTGCGATGGTGTCCCCGTACTCTGGCCAAGATGGACTATCGATTACATGGATATTGAATTTCCAGTCAGTCGTCTTACATATGCGCAATTCGTCAGTGCTGGGTCTCGACGTGCTAGAAAAGCTGAAGATATTTCAACGCTACCAAATCTGTCGCCAGATAGTATTGAGCAAGTTCATCAGATCCTATCAAGCTCGGCTGTTTCTCTCAAGGATGCATTGGACCTTTTGCCACGAGGAATGAATGCTAATCTCCAAGTTCTTTATCCTTCCGTGGAAGAAGAAAAGGCACTTCGTCTTGGCCCTGTCGTCGACATCAACTCATTTGGGGATGCAGTTCTTGGCGTTGTCTTTGACCATGTGCGAACGCTCCGGGAGCAGCATCCCGACTCGATGAGATCTATCGTCTTCAGTTCGTATAACCCTACGGTCTGCACGGCACTGAATTGGAAACAACCAAATTATCCAGTTTTCTTGTGTAATGACCTGGGCCGGGAAGGTGAGGTGATTGATGCTTCGAATGCTATATCTAGTAGTGGGAGACGAACGACATCGATCAAGGAGGCAGTGAGAATTGCGCAAGACAACAACTTTATGGGCTTGATTTGCGTTTCTAGACTCTTGGTAAGTCCATCACCTCCTTCATTCAAATGTATAACAATCCGTACTGCAGAAGAACTCGCTAATGTTTTTTGTGATAGGATATGGTTCCCGCGTTGGTTGAAGCTATCAAAGCTCAAGGGCTGGTTCTTGTGATGGATAGAACTGCCGAGGCATCGGAGCGAATGGATCTCCATGATCCTTTCCCTAGACTTCCCGAGGGTATTGACGGGGTTTTGAAGGCGAATGGGGTGTTGAGGTTTAATGAGAGTATTAATATGTAATTGATAGAAAGGGTTAGGGTAGATTGATTGAGGATGAGACAATTGAAGTTTTTGGAGACGACTTTTTTTGATGGTGTATTTTTTAAGTGATGAAATTCTGATTAATATAGAATTAATGGTAGAGAAGTAGGTAGGTGAATATGTAAGTATAACGGGTTTAATGTCAAGAGTGAATCATGTTTCGTCGTTGACAAATTCACTTCGCCAATCCACATGTAGTTGGTACCTGCAGCCCCAGAAACCCAAACAACCCCGCCATAACCCGCTCTTTACAGTACCCCTCCAAACACCACCACCTCCCCTCCTTCTAATCTCATACTCATCCACCACCAAACGCCAACCAAAAATCTCCACCTCCACCTCCACTTCCACCTCCACACATCACCATCCCCATCCACATCCAAAATGTCCCACTGCCACAACGAACACTCTCATTCTCATTCCCACGACGACTCACACTCCCACTCCCACGGAGGCGATGAACACAACCACGACCATACCGACGATCTCACCCCCGCGCTCCAATACTCCCTCTACCAACACATCGATTTCGATCAAGTAACGACGTATAACGAGAGGGAAGCGGGGTCCGGAAGGGGGGTTGTGAGGAAGACGTGGGGGGAACGGATGAGTGAGGTGCCTGTGGTGGTTAGTGAGGCGGGACGGAGGGTGTTGGTTAGGGTTGTGTGAGTTTTTGTTTTGGTTTTGGTTTTGGGGGGATATTGGAGGGGGCAAAGAAAGTGCTAACAAGAAAACAGATTTACAGGACAAGTAAGGTTACATTCAATTTTAATCCGAACCTCCACATCCCCCTCCGCCCCCCGCACTCTAAAACTCTTCACCAACCGCGCCGACCTCGATCTCCTCTCCATCCGTGACGTTCAACCCGTCCAAGAACTACACATCCCGCAAAGCAATGGGGTGCAAGAAATCCCCGTAAAACGAGCGAAGTTTGCGAGGGTGCAGGATTTGAGCTTGTATTTTGAGAGGAATTATTCCAGTGCTGAGGATGAGGAGGATAGTGATGATGAGGAGAGTGGAAGTGAGGGAGAGGGGGAGGAAGGGGGAGATGGGGGAGATGGAAAGACGAGAATTTATTATTTGGGGTTTAAAGGGGATTGGATGGCGCTTGGGAAGGCGCCGGAGGGGATTCTTTATGAAGCGGCGGCGAATCCGAGGGATCATCGGGTTAAAGGGATGGGGGAGAGGGAGGTGGGGAGTAGGCTTGGGTGAGTG
>CAJVRM010000244.1:0-31484 GCA_911693285.1 Hymenoscyphus albidus | reverse complement strand
GTGGTTTTAGTAGAAAATAGTAATTGTACGAGCCCGAGTCTAGTACCTCGCCGGCGCTGTGGACTATGTGGGAAACATGGTCATAACATACGAACTTGTCAAAAAGGAGAAGAAATATGTGAGGATTCCGATTCTGAATACTGTAATTAATTTAATTAATTGTGTCGTGAGATATTTAAGAATTTATAAAATGCCAAGAAAAAAATCCATTTCGCTTGGGAATCCAACTCGCTTGTGGACTACGTTAAGTGGGAATAGAATTAACTTAGAAAGTTAAGTATATATGTAGGCAATTATACCTAAGTAGAGAAAAAGGCTCTACCGCCCAAACAGGAACTATATCTAAATTGGTGGAGCGGCGAACTTTCAATATTGGACAAGGGGGAGAGGGTCCATGTATCGAACACCTGGGGTTCAATATACCGGTTACCTAAGAGAGTACTACAATGCGACACAAGTGAGATAGCAACCTTCGTACTAGCTTCTGTGTTTTTGCTATATGATTTTGCTATATCAAAGACGTATAATAGAGACATTACTATAAATAGAAAAAGAGTTATAATTTCCGGTACTTTCGCTTTTTATTATTTCATGAAGGTTGAAGGCAATGCATGGAATAGTTAGCGGACTCAGCACATGCTTAAATAAAACACGTTTTGTTTATCGACTGACATTCACTTCATATATCGTGGACTCTTTAATGTTGCGTTTTCGATCAGGGTACGCCAAAAAGCACTTTGGGGCGAGACAGGAGCTTCTCCTACTATAGTTGGATTCAATAATTTCATATTTGTTTGAGAGGCATGGTTCTGCCTGAGAGCTTCCTCTCAAATCCATAGAATCTGTTCCGGGACACTTTACGGTGTTTAACCTCCTTCTTGTGTACCATTCGCAACAGCAATATTATGGAGGACGCGATCTCGAAATGTCCCCCAAGTATCGACATCACCGTAGATCCTTGGATCAAGCCCCCAGCGTTCCAGCTGCGCAATCTCTGGTTGCCAATCTTCTTCGAACATGGAAACTTTGGCACTGGATTCCAGAAGTGTATCTACGGGCCAGTCAACATTGCGTCTCAAACTATCACTGACCGTTAATAAGCTGTCTAAGTAGCATGGACCATGCCCAAAATAGCCCATTCCACCACAAGAAGCATCTATAAAATATCGACTACCGCAACAACTCCTTTTCAGACAGGAAAAGTGGATGGTAAAGGCATGCACCATTTCATGAAGTAATGCGCTAAGGCAAAACTCTTGATATGTTGACTGAAACCAGGTGGCAAAGAACCTTTTGGATTTATGTGTACTTCTTTTCTTGTCGGCGCCCATAGAGTATACCCAGCACAGTAGGGATGCATATCTTCTATGATTATTTCGATGTCAGGAAAGCACCCCGCAAAGAAACAACCATTGAAAATTCGCTTCCAATAATCGAGATGAGCAAGAAGTTCCTCGGGTGTTGTTAATTCTGGAATTGGGGAAGAAAGCAGGACTTTTGCTCTGAGATTATTTTCAGAACGTCGAACAAGAAAATCGTGTCTTTCGAGGGGCTTTCTTTTCGTTATTTCCGTCAGAGGAAGGTTTCTTTTTTCTGGAAGATCTCTTTCCGTCGGAAGTTTTCGCAGGTTTCACAACCTTGGTGGTTGTTCTCACTCTCGGGGTTGGAGACGTCCCTCTCTGTGTTGGAGACGTCGCTGCCGGCGTTGGAGACCTCCTAGTCTGAATCATAGGAATAGATAATGGTGGTCTATTGGGCGCATCCCTAACTCGTCGCATCGCGTTTATAGTATTGACAGCCCCTGCATGGTAAACTACTCTCATGCCGTTTCCGTAATCAGTCGTTACTTGTTGGGCGCTCAAAGAATGAGCCAGATGTATGAGGGCTAGGCGGTGGGGAAGACCCGTCGCATTCGTAACAGCTTGGATGTCAGGAGCTTGAAATTGCGCTTCTAGGGTTTGCAGATAAGCTACTCTTCCCTTCGAATCAAAGCCAAATTCCAGCTGATGTGGCCATCGGCCGTTAGGAGTGGGTTGGTTGGATGCGGCTACGTTTGAAACATTGCTACTTGCTACCACCCCTCTCGCCACTCCACTGGCACTACCGTCGCTCGCAAACCTCCTATATATGGTTTTAGTAATTTGACTCTTCAATTCTCCGCTGGACATACATTATTCTATAGAGACCCAATGCCGTCTCCGCTATCAGAAAAGCACCTTTGGTCAAATGGAGAACAGGGTCATTAGCACTAGCATCACTAGCACTAGCATTTGTTGTTGTTATCCATTGCTGAGTGGTTCTTGTATCTACACCACTCACGACGTATACATTACTTGCGTTCGACGTGGAGCCCGAGCCGAAGAGATCTGCTACTCCTTGTCCAATGCCCCAATTTTCTACTCGTAACTTACGACTTCTCTCATCTCGATCAACATTCTGAGGATTCTTGACAGGCCCAAATGACTCATCATGAGGTGATAGCCCAGATTTATGACTAGAATTTGTGGCATCAGCAGCGTTGTTCCAAATAAAAATCATCGGTCGATTGCCGGATGTGTAAGTAGTGGTACAGGTCGTCGCTTGGCCGTATTTCTTATCCCACAATTTCGACCTGGGGTCATATCTAAACTGGTGGCCCTGGGTAACGTAACCCAAGTCAAAATCTGTCTTATATTTTTCATTGACCATTTCCAGCAGCAGATGGACTTGCTCAATTTGCAATCAACTTTTGGCTTCGGCTTCCCTGACCGCTGCATCCAATGCGGCGGCACTATCGTTTGCATACATACGCCGCGCTACCTGGACTGCTCGCTCGGTATATTCATCGGAATTCAGAAGGTCGTTAAAGTCCTTGACAGTAATGGGCGTACCATCATCATTTTGTGTTGGGAAGGCAATTGATTGACTATTATACCAATCGCAAGCTGCCATCCAACTGCCATAGAGAGCATATACTCCACATTGTGCCCCTGTGCCCGGAGTCACCTGAGGTATGAATCCTTGGGCTAGCCAAGGAAATAGCAGCTCTCTTGCTTCCCGCGAAGGGTACATTGGTGCGTTATATGAATCGTCTCGTTCCGCTGGGGTAAGTGAAGCCACTATCTCTGAATCTGGATCTGGCACTGAAGGAGCAGTTCTTCTCCCTCTTGTCTGGCTCCGGCTACCGGCCTGGCCCTGGCCCTGACCAGTTCTCCGCGCCGGTCTAATCGCTCCATATGCAGCATTGCCTCTGGCACCATATCTCTCTCGGAGCGGGATTGGCCTAGCTTCCTTGGGGGCATTGAGTCCTGTAGGCGTGACAGCTCTTTGTCGGCGGTCCGGACGTTCCTTATCTCGTGCGTCATGTACCTTTTCAAGTACTCTTGCTGTACGGCGCCGTCTTTGGCCTGCAGTCTTTTTCCTCTATAAAGTGCTGTCAGGAAATTTTCAGGCCATAATGGTTATCGAGAGGACCGGTGACTTACTGGAGTTCTTTGGCTTTTGTTGGGAGGCGGAATGACTATGTCATCCGGGTCTGGGAAGTCGTCAGGACTGGCCTTGTACACATATTAGTTAGTTATCAACGAAAGTTATTATCATGCTTCAAGTTGGATGCCTACCCTTCTCGTACCAGACCTTCCAGCTGTTGGGTCCTAATTGCAATCAATTCTACAGATTCACGAGCACGGGTTTGTTTAACATACCGCCATTTGAAACAGCTATCGGTCTCTCAGCCAAATTGCTTAAACGAAGATCTCGGAGTTCAGTCAATTGATGGAAAACGTATTGGTTGAGAAGGTATGGTTGAAAAGCTTCTCGCGGATGTTTATAATAGAGGTTGATACACGAAAGTTGTAACAAAGAGGTTTTTGACCCGCAGGTTTAGCGAAGTTTATACAAAGAAAATAATGTTAGTTTCATTCTTGGGTTTGTTAATAAAGTTCAAAGGACTACTATAGGAACAAGGAAACCCAAGGGACGTTTGCAGCCTCGCTTAGCTCTGCCCCACCAAGTTCAAGTGGCAGGCTTAACAATAGAATTCTCCGCGAGACAAGAGGACAATTGACCTGTCATTTCTTTATACTCCCCTCGAAAGTTAGTTCTAACAGCTTCATGCACTTTTTCACGCAGCGCAAAAAGCACTGTGCTTCTGCCAAACATGACAAAGTTCACGAATAAGCTTAAGCTTTAATCACAGGGCGGAGAGCACTACCAGTGTATTCCAGGATGCTCGTATAGAGTCACTACAAAATCGAGAGACGCACAGAGATAAGCGAGAAAATAAACCAGAAGATAAAAAAAAAACCATTATATTAAATGAAAGTTATAGTTTCCACCCCCATCTACCACCCCCATTCTACACTCCCCATCTACCTCGAAACAACAAGCTGTGGTACTGTAGTCCATAAAAAAAATCCAAGAGTGATATCAATATCTACTCCTATAACACCTCCAAGTTACTTTTCTCAATAGTGAACAAAAGCCATCCGACCAGCCATCCCCGGAACTTCGCCTGGGAGACTTTCAAAGTAGTAGCTAGGTTGTAGACAACCACACCCCTTGCAGAAGGACTTGTCCATTACGAGACGAACTCAACAGCGCGCTTGTCTGCAGCAGCAGGTGCAGCGGCAGCAGGAGCAGCAGGTGGTGCGGCGCCAGCGGTGGTGTTCGCGCTGGGCATCTGCATTGGAACACATCCTCCGAATGGACCAGCGCCTAGTAAGGAACGTGTTAGTTTTTGGTCATAAGACAAGCTAGAAATTGTAAAGGCAATGAACTTACGAGCTGCATTGTTGCATCTGACAATACACATATTAGTCTCACCAGCCGCGGTACCAGTGCAAGTCTGATCAGCGGGGATCTTTACGGTGAGAGGGAAGTCGGTTGCCTTGGCCTTTGATCGTGAATTGGTACCTGGGACTTGTTGGGTAACTTGGATCTTTTGCCATTGGGTTCCGGTACCGGTGGAGTCGATCATGCAATCGTATGGTCCAGCTCCATCACCGTTGACCTGGTGAAGAGTCATCATGAGTGAGCCGCCCTGGGAGACTTGTGGCATCGTTGGGTTGATTGCAAGCATCTTTGGGATTTGAGTAGCTGGGTCGTTAGCTCCACCTGCAAGGGTCTCTCCGCAAGCATCAGCGGCAGCATTCTTGAATCTGGTGGAATCTTGTTGATCCGGGTTTCTCTTGCTTCCATCACGAGGAGTGGCGGGGTCAACTGGAAGCGTGTCAATTCGCCGATCAAAGACAAGATGAAGTGATCTTTGACTTACTACCGAGGGCCGTTGCCATACCACCCAAGTTTCCTACAGCCTTAACCATAGCACCATGGCCAGCAACAAGCTCAGCAACTGCTGCAAGAACGACAACTGAGGATTTGAAGTACATAATGAGGGATTTAATAGAGGGACAGTGGCCTGCAAAGTCCTAAAAGTAGAATTAAAGAAATTAGAAGTAGAAGAGAATGAAGACGGCTTAAACTGGAAGAAAATTAGAGCTGATGAGTGGAAGAAGAATCTGAAGGTGTGCAGATGGATGTACTTATACAATTTCAAACCTCCCGTTCTCCTTACGCTCTTTGGTTAGTGGCAAGCTGGATCGCTCCCGAATAAGAGCCATGCCGTCGGCATTTGGTACCTGAGCATCGATACAGTCTCGAAAAAGAAACGATCCCGATGCCCTAACAAGCAAAGATGGAAGCTGAACTAGTTTTTAATCGAGATTTTTACTTGGCAGAGGCTCCCACCTGAGAGGCTTCTCAGGCGGCAAAAGAAACATAGCGCAACATGGCAAGCCATTGATTCGACAGCATCTGGGATACTGTCAAGGATTGCATAGAAACGGCCAACTGAAATGCAGAAGCGCTTCGAGCACATTAAAGCTGCGGCTCAAAATTTGGACATAGAAACACGGTTCTGCAAGCTTCCGGCATGACGGAAACCGTGATCGCTTACAAGAGGCTACCAGTACAAATGCAGTAGCCTCACCTAGTTGATGCTTAAACAGTGACACCTCCGTGAAACAAACGACTAAGGAAACCGGTAGAAAGCACGACACAACGGTGACAGCCAAGCCTAGGTGCAGTTCGTGTAAGTCAGGAACGTTTTATGCAAACTCATCTATCAAGACAACTTAGCGCACGTCATCGAACTTACAATACCACTTTGCGAGATGTGCTTACAAGTTGGCAACTATTGTAATTGTAGTGAAGTGTTTTCTCCAAGGGGGTTCTAAGTAGAAGCAACGAAAGAACGACGCAGTGAAAGCTGGAAATTCCCGTAGTGACTCACGAACCGCGAAGAAAGCGTTGTCCCGCCACTGTTCCCTTTCCACGACAAACCCGAAGGGGGAAAATTCAGGGGGTCAATGCATATCAAGTCAATGTCCATTAGAAAATCCGGACGATTCTTTCATTCATGGGATAGGAAAAATCGAGACATCATAGTCAATGCGGTCTTTTTGTCCGCTCAAGCCCAAGCTTTCTGTACCTGCGGGACAGCACTTCACGAACCACCAACCAAAGTCCCTATCTCGATTTTGTGATGAGCCTATCGCAGAGCCTGGATTTGGTAACTTGATTCTTGTTCCGACGACAAAAACTCGGGATCGAGCCAAAAAGAAAAGAAGAAGAAACAAACATGCGGATCATATACCAGTAGACATCATGGAAAGACTGTGAAACTTCCAGTCCTTTTCAGCTGCCGCGATAGAAAGATAGCATGTCTCTGGTGAGAAGAAGGAAGTTACAGATCTCAAGGGGTCGATTTTGAAATGAAACTGACAGAAAGCAGTTCGGTGTTTTGCAGCTTCATCCTAGCTCACAGTTAGGTCAAGATTAAAGCAACACAGACCTCGCTGACATTTTGGGGTTAGACCACCGATTGGTCCAAGCGAACACGGTGAACTGCGGCGTTAGATTGGACACCTGGATTCGTGAAGCTTCAAATCACCACCAGCCAAAAGAATATTTGGGCTCAAGAGCATTGGCGTCCTCAGAGCTACTACGCCGTGACTTGGCCAGAACATAAATGACCCGTTTCTCAAAAAAATACTCTTCTGTCTGGTGAGCTATCTGCTATCGCCTTAGCTAAAGTGTCGTATAGCAAAGAGGAAATGCAGGAGTTGTGTAGGAGTCGGTGGCGCACTGTTGTTTGGGTGGCGATATGATACATCTTCGTGCTGGTGACCATAGGGGCGGTTCGGATCCGGACGGAGAAAACCTTGAACCAAGGCTGCGTGTTTTCGTTTCGTTGTCGAAAGTATTGAGATCAGATGAAGTTTACTCGTACCTGCGGCCTATAGTAAAACAGGCGTCGGCTCATCGATTCGGACCGCTGAGATCGCTTCCTCAGCTGCTTCAACCTCTACCTCCACAGATGTCCAGCCTGCCCCAACACATACTCTTCCTTTGTCAACCCACTTTAGATTTGGGAACAATTGGCTCGTCACCCATCTTGCTGTTGTGGCGTGTGGGCTGCCGTCTCCGAACGGTCGATCAGTTCTCTCTATCCGCTGCCGGCTAGAGTTCGCTGTCTCTGCTGATCCGGGAATCACAGAGTTCCCTCCAGCAAGAGCTTGGAAAATAATCAACTGAGCATGGAGGTGTTCGTCTACTAAGCCACCCTTTCGGACCACGAAATTCAGACTGCTGACAACTTTCTTTGCCATTTCTGTACTGAGTTCTTCGGACGTTTTGTTTTTCGAAGACCTGTCGTATAGCCAATCGCACCCAAAGCGCAGGCCAGTAGAAGTATAGGCGACTAGAATGGTATAAAGACGTGCAATATGCCTGCTGTCTTCCACAATCAAGAAGTCTGTATTGGTTTCGGGAAACACAGTCTCCAGCTCTGATAGGAACGCTTTCTTCATGGACCCATGCATTGCTAACGGGACGATGATTGAAATGTCGATTTTGGTTATATAACCTCGTTCTGTTGGCCAATCAGGTGGAGAAAGAGGCTGACCCAGAGGGATAGGATCAATCTTGAACTTGGCACTACCTATCTGTCTGCTGCCACGGGACCATCCTCGAGATTCCAAATGGCGTTCCACATTAATTCCAAATCGCTCGAGGGATGGTAGCAACACTTGATCGATGTACTTGAAGGAAGGGGAAAAGCCGACGTTAGTCCCACCCTCAATTGAGAGTGCAATTGGGGTGCCTTTCTTGTCGCTTGCGTGTAAAAGGAAGGGGAGAAGGGCTTGGAAGACGAGCATTACGCTACCCGCAGAATCCGATTTGATCTTGATATTCCGGTTGACGATTTGAGATGGTGACAATTTTGCCTTGAATTCTATATCTTTGCTTCCCACGAAGCAATTTGATACATCGGCGTTTGTCGCATCTGCTAAATATTTCATGCAAGTAACATGTTGTGCTTTGAGGCCTGTGTGGGAGGTCAGTCCTGCGTGATCTTCTCGGCTTGCAGGTGATTGTGGGGCTCCTTGAACCATGACAGAAAGCACAACCATTTCAACTTTGATTGTTGTTACCCTTTGCACAGCAACTCCAATATTGATTGCTGTGGTTGAAGGGATGATGTTCTTGTGCAATTGAGCAAGGAGAAGAGAGGAGAAGAGAGGTGAGGGAAATGTGATGGGAATCGTTTACCTCCACCACGACCTCTTCGTTCTCTGTTGGCCCGGATATGATCAATGATAATGGGGGTTCCCGTGATGGCAGCCAGAGATATGGCAATTCTCACCAACTGACCTCCGCCCTCTCCTTTGCGACCATCCAGCTTGACGGGCCGCGCCAATCGCGGCTCTTTTTGCTTCCCCACGTTCATGTTCGTCCAGCTGCTTGTGGAACGCGGGTGAGGAGTAAACTGCTGCCTATTCGCTTGTCCGCCCTGTCACCAACCCACCAGCAACGGCACCTGCTTCAGCCTTATGGATGGATGCCAGATGGCGGCCGGTCAAATACCAATCAAGTTAGCCCAGGGGTCGGAGTAGTTGACGTCAAGGTGCTGGTGCAGTATCAAGTACGAGTACGCATCCTCTAGCACTCGAGTCTCTTTGTTGACTATGTCGACTTCGATATGTGGCAGATCTGTGGATGATGCTCCAACGACTGCAACTACCTTTTCTTTCTTTTATGCTCATGAGCGGGATGGAAGTGTGAGTTTATGAGTACGGATTTCCCGCTCTCGTGGTGACTCATGCCGGGTGCAAAGCGTGTCCGACACAGAGCCAAGTAGGTATACGTATAGGTATCGTATAGAGGACCGGTACCTCTTTTCATTCATGTAGCTGACTGCGGCTTCGGTGTGGCATGGGGGTTTGTGTGAGGCAAGAAGCCATTCGTGGGTCTGCATTCGATTACATGGTGGTATATACGTATATACTCTGCAGCCATGGAGGCAGCCAAACAGACCGCAGAGGCGCAGAGGCGCAAAGGCGCAAAGGCGCAAAGGCGCAAAGGCTGAAGAGGAATCAGGATGCGTATGGAGTTTTGGTTGATTGTATCGAGTAGCGGTGAAGGAAAGCTTAAGAGGCACAGAAGTTAGAAGGCGTAGAAGGGTCCAACCTTCTTGACAATACCTACGGAGTCTCCGGTAGTCGAGTGCAGTGCTCCCAACACTCGGAGCACTCGCAGCACTCGCAGCACTCGCAGCACTCGCAGCACTCGCAGCACTCGCAGCACTCGCAGCACTCGCAGCACTCGCAGCACTCGCAGCACTCGCAGCACTCGCAGCACTCGCAGCACTCGCAGCACTCGTACAGGTGGATAAATTATATCCCCACGACTCCGTGTCCAGGCCAGGCCTGCTACTGCTGCACTGACTATTCGAGTACTGCAGGTGGACAACCATGCTATTCAAGGGGAGGGATCCGTGGACCGTTGGATGGGCTCGATGGGCTCGATGGGGTACTTTAAGTTGTACCGTACCAGTCGAGCCACTGAGCCAGTACGGAGGGTACTCGAGTACATCCCCATCCCTTCCCCGCCAACCACTCCCGCGGGCACCTGCCAGACTTGTCAATGCCACTTGCGCAAACACCTCTTGGCACCACATTGGCATCTCCCACTCATATTCTCGTATACTTCGTAGTCCCTCCGTACTACTGCCTCCTTCCACTCCCTAATCTCCTCTACATCAACAGCCTTACTCTGTGCCTCTGTGCAACCCGACTGACATTTGCACTTCTACCTTCTCTCACTCCCCCTCCCCCNTCCTCTACATCAACAGCCTTACTCTGTGCCTCTGTGCAACCCGACTGACATTTGCACTTCTACCTTCTCTCACTCCCCCTCCCCCTGCCCCTGCCCCCTCGCCCTCTCCCCGCCTGCTTCCTCCTTCCTCCCTCTCCCTCCATCTCTCACCGAATCGCTCCAGTCCTCCTTGGCCCTCATCATGCTGAGATGTCTCAACTGTCTTGATTGCCATTCCAGATCTGTACAACAACCTCACTCGCGGTACTTGGGCTTGTACGCCAGCGAGCCGCCAGCATGATGATCCGCCAACCCACGCGCCATAGTTTCCATTCCAGTTCGGCCTCAGCTACCAGTCCGAAGCCAAAGGGCATCTTTCCCTGGAGCAGGAAGAATAGGAGTTCGATTGGGGGCGCCTCTCTACCAGACCAGACTCCGCAGGAAAGATTGATGCCGGGGATGGAGCTAGTGGTGCGGAAAATGACTTCCGCCATTTGGGTCCAGACTAACACCCGCCAGCGAGATCACAGCGCGGACCCCATCGTAAGCACGCCTCCCATACTATCCGAGATCGAGCCCACAGGAACAAACACATGGCCCTCGCCCGATCCCTTCTCCGCGTCGACGCATGACTCCGAGTATATATATCTGAAAGAAAGAATTCGAAGATGGCGAAAAGCCCCACTAGGATCAGATCCAAAAAAGGTGGACGCGGCGTGGGAGATATATAAAAAAGTACGAGAGGAGTGCTTGCAGCTATGCAAGAGTCTTTTAGAAAGGTCTCGTAAGTGAATAGGGAAAAGCCTATACGCTCCAGTTCTGATCGACATATAGAGAATGGTGCGCGAAGCCAGTCGCTCGAGTCGAGCGGCCCTATCGACACTCGATCCTCACATAGCGGCTCCTTGGTCGAGGTTGCATCAAACCTCGATCCCAACGATCAGCGCGTCGCAGCGATACGCGAATATATATCAATGCAAGAGAATATGGCGGAGAATTTTCGAGCATGTCTATTGGCGACATATTTAAAGAACGAGCCAGGAGCATCGGAACAACAAATGGAGGTTTTCTTAGAAGATGGAACGCTTCGAAAGAGCTTGATCGCGAGATGGAGGGAGACGAGCATCCATGCCATGAAATCCGAAAAGTTGCTGTTCTGGGAACAGTTCAAAATACGTTCGCTAAATTTTGACAAATTAAAGCTCGACTTGCAAGCGATTGCGCAACTGTTTGACGCCCCAAATATAGACGCGGCAAATCCAAACACCATTGTTCGCGAATTTGTGATATCGGAGAACGGGGACACAATTTTGGAATTTGGGAACAAAGGGCCAGAGGATTATCCAGCATTAAAATTTCGTGTATCCTCTCATCACCTCGCCGAGTCCTCGCCATTTTTTGCCGAGATGCTCCTACCTAAACCCTCGTATACTAGAAAGAACTCAACGGATGGACAATTCCCAGCGCCACCGATCAGAATTTTAAACAAAGATGGCACAGAGGTCAAGGTTTACCGCATGCCCCAGATAGAACTAAATAGGCATGAAGCACTAACTATGGTTCTGCACGCCGCACATGGACACAATACGAAGGTTCCTAGGCCCATCGATTTCCCAGTTTTTGTTAGCGTGGCCGAAGTGTGTTTAAAGTACCAATGTACCTCGCCTCTGGAGTTGCATGTGGAACATCGATGGCTTCCACCATTGTTGACCAATACGAATGCATGTGAGAGTAGTCCAGAAGGGCTACTGCTCATCAGTTATGCTTTTGGACATCGGGAGCTATTCACACGCATGTCGAAGACAGCTATCCTAGATGCGTTGGATGATGAAGAGATTCAAGAAAATGAACTGTGGCCACAACTCGTGAAGGACAAAATTAAGAATATCCGAGCCGCGAAACTTGCTCAAATCCACGAATGTTGTACAAAAGCTCTTCGGGATTATTTGAATCCACCTATGGATTTGAGCGACAATGCCCGTAGGTCCAGTGTTGGATCTTTGGAACTGACCACTACCCCTCGCTGTCCAAAGCGCTCCCATCTCTGCGATGCGACGAATCTCGGATGGCTCATGATGGTCTACAACGAACTTCATATTCTTCCAAACCTGATGGACAAGGTTGACTTTTCTGGCCTCCCGCAACCACCCCGAAGAAGCCTGAAAAGACTCGTCAATTCCTTGCGATTGATGCCCAGTGCGCCTCAAGTAGACGAGGTCCATTCGGGAGTTTGTGACTACGCTCCGTCATTTAGAAGTGCTATCGACGACATATATAACAGTATAACCGGCCTAACACTTCACGATGTCACAGGTAGATGGGGGTGGGCTCTCTCAAAGAACGATCACGGGCCCGGTGAACCTTTACGGGAGGTGATTGAACTACCCGGTGATTCTGATGTCACCAAACGACCTTCCACAATATTCAGCGAAAGAATGAGCATCGTCACTCAAGATTCCGAAGACTTGATAGAAGTTGTCCGCGGGCGGTCCTTATCAACTGGTAGTTCATACTCCCCCACAAACACCACAGCATCAACACTCTTTCCCGCTCCAAAACCACCTCCCACTCGTCCCCAGATCTTCATCCCTTTCACCGACCACAACATCGATATTCAAGAGTCCAAGATTCTCACGTCCGATAAACCAAAACTGACATCCCCGCCTCCTCCAACTTCCCCCCCGCGCCCAGCAGACGAGGAAGACGATTTGTATGATGTATCTCCGCCGTTTCACGTCATGTCTACTGAAGAAGCGAATGAATATTTGTATAATTATAACAGCCTCTCCTCTTCCAGTCTGCCACCTGGGGATAATCAGAAGGTTTTATTGATGGATTTGGAGAGGGCGGGGGGCAAACCGAGAGTTAGTAGGAGAGTGTTCGTTGGGATGGAGAGGGAAGCGGATAAGGCGAGAACGGTGGTGGTAGATGAGGAGAAGGTTTTGAGAGAAGAGAAGGAGGGTGTGTTGGGTGTGGGGTGTGGTTAATGAAATGGGCTGTGTGAAGAGTTGGAGCGAGGAGATGGCTTGCTCGGGTGGGCGAGCTTGTGCGATTTTGTTTGGATATGGTATGGCATGGTATGAGAGGGAGTTTGGGTATGCTTTCTCTCTCTTTGTCCGTCTGGATTTTGGAATCGGGGTGCGCACAGGAAAGGCTCGCGAATGGAAGGGAAAGGTATTTGGACGATTGGAAGGGGGGTGGCGAGTTTGTTTTTGTTCTGGTTTTACTTTCCTCTCTCGTGTTTTTGCTTTTTCTTCTCCTGTTGCGCTTCCTCTGCCTCCTTTTGTGGCATACTATACCCCGTTGCGATATTTTGTATTTTTGTGGATTTCTTTTGTGAGGGGTTTGTGGAATGTTTTGGTCGTTTTTTCCCTTCTATATTTGTGTTTCATGATGTAATGAGCTTGCTCGAGTTGAGGGATGAGAATGGATGGGCAAATTGTGGACTTGATGCGTTTTGATGGCATTATGCGTGCGGTGCGTATGATGGTGGATTGGCGGATGTATGTATGGCGGTATATGATTGAGAGGGTTCTGTATGAAGGGTGTTGTAGTACGTAGCTAGGTCGGAAAGTAGTGGAGGCGAATGGGCATAGTTGGACGGCGAAATCGGAGAGAGGAAATTGAAGATATGACCGTGGTCTTTTTGCTTTCTTTCTTTCTCTTTCTTTCTCTCTCTCTCTCTCTCTCTTTCTTGAGTACTGTGATCATGAATATGTGTCCCGGGGCTGGAGGTAAGGAGGTGAGACGCTTAAGACTTACCTACTCTGGATTGCCCACCTCCACCCACCACCTCTACTTTCCGATACCTTGAAGGGTTGAAGAGGAACCAACTCCCCTTTCTCAATCTAGATTTAAGATGGGTTCATTATCTATCCACCCACATCTATCCATCTACCTTTTATCTCGCACTCGCAAGCAGGGCATTCCGAATTCTACTTGCGACTTGTTTTCTACTCTTCAGAAAGCATTACTGAGATACCTCAAGCACACTTAGTATTCAACTAAGTCACAACTCCATGGTCTCAAGTAATGCTAGGAAATCGTGTCAATCTGAATTATTAAAATTCATAAATTCAATTCGTAGCTAGCTAGAGTAACGTGTGGTGTATCAATCTCAATTCTCGTTCATCCACCACACCACCACCACTAATGAAGCAAAATAGCAAAATAGCAAAATCAAGATGCGTCAACGCCTTCAATCCCATCCTGGTATCAATCTAATGCAGTCCTCGCCCCTGGTATGTGTGTGCGTCTGAAAATTCAGGTATGTGTAAAATCATGTGACAAGGAAACATAAAAGAGAAAAAAAAGCGAAGAGAAGTCATCATTCTGTCATTCTGGTGTCATTTGAGTATCTTCGATGTGTGCATATCATTCCAACCCATTTAAACTGGTCGACAATGCTTGCTCTTCGCAATAGTCATGTGTTGAGAGTTCATGGACGAAACCAGTCAACAGGTAGGGTAGGAACGCTTTGGCGAGCTGAGCGTCTACGTCTGACGACTGGAGCTTTACTATGATATTTGTTAGCAGATTGTTTTAGAAATAGTAGAAGTACTTACGCTTTAGCAAGCGGCTTGTCTTCAGCTTCCTCCTTCTTTGGTTCCATAGACTCTTGTTTGAAAGATCCATGCTCAGCAGCTGCAGAACTGGGCGAAGCTTCGTCTTTGATGGACATGGTCTCAACATTGGCTGGCAATCCTCTCATATCTGCACCCATCTCAGTCGGTTCATCCTGACCAAACTTACTGCAGTTTCACCAGAACCTTTGTCCCCAGACTCTTGCTTGACCTTCTCGCAGCTAGTTGTTTCCTTCTTGGGTGGGGTTGGAAGAGTGAGACTTTCCTTGAGGGGCTTGATAAGTTCTGCCTTTTTACCAGATGTAGCAAGGTTTCGCTCCTAAAGATGGACCTTGAGCTGCGGGACAGTCATAGAACTCCAATCCAAAGAAGAATCATCTGTATCTTCAGCCTCGGAAGCAACCTCATCTTTGACCTTTTCCTTCTTAGCACGAGGTTTCTTGGCTGTTGAGTGGGGAGTTTCGTCATCCTCTACGAACTCATCCATGTAGAGTAATAATAATTAGCAATGGCTTTCACATACTGTGTTGACCTGATGTTACCTTGTGGTCATCATCATCTTCATCTTTGATTGCTTTCTTGGCTCGTGACTTTCTGGCAGGCTTGCTTGCAACCTCTTTTTGATCATCATCCTCCTCCTTCTTGACCTTGCTGGCGCGTTTTTTCTTGGGAGGCTTCTGCTCTTCTTCATCAGAATCAACCTCGTTCTTGACTCTTTTGCCCTTCTTTACTGGCTTTGCAACAGGTTCCTCGGAGGATTCGGCCTTCACAACGTTCTTCTCATTTTCAACTTTAGTAACATCATCGGTCGACTCTCCGTTTTCTTGCTTCTTTTCTTTGGCTTCTTCTCTTCGCTGCTTCTTGCTGGCGGCACTCAATAAACCCGTGGCACCCAGAACGTTCATTTCAGAGTCCTAAGCGATATATCAGTCTATTTGTTACACAAGTCATTGTTGGATTTGAGTTCTTGCGTTGCCTCTTATGGGACGCTCTCTTATGCCACCCTACCCCGTATGGAAGTTGGGGTCAAGAAGCAAGTACTTACGCCATTAAAATCCTCGGGGTCAATGAAGCCTTGGGTAACGACTCGACGAACTTTTTCTTGGAGGTCAGGGTGATGATCAAGGCTGTTCTTCTCCGTGTCGTGGCCATCATAACCATCCAGCTTGTCCCAGTCATAAGTACCTGGTTGTCCCTCGACTTGAAGATAGTTTCTCAAATTCTGCAACTGCTTTCCAGTCATACAGCCCCTACAAGCAGATTAGTAAAGTAAAGTCGCCAAAGCCAGTTCACAATTACCAATGCTTCCAAGCCCAGCTGGCATAGTCCCTAGTCTCAACCCAAACACCAAATCGCAATTCGTCCTTGCCAATCTTGATCTTGATCTTGTTGCAATCAGTGGCTTTGCAAACAGCACATCCACTGGACGCAGTCTCTATAGAAGATTGTCAGCGAAGAGTGCCATTGTATGAGAGATATCAAGGTTCTCTTGTATAATGATGTCACAGGTCCAGGACGCGTATAGATTAATAGATGAGGAGGATATGGTGTAAAAGAACTTACCGACGCGATACGACATGATTGAGGTGCCTCAACAATTCAAGTTGATGTAGGCTGTGGATTGTTATTCTGGTAGTCCCCAGTCGGTTCTGTAATCAGATACTCGCGATCGGTGGTGGCTCTGTGAGTGTCTGGACTCTGCAGTAAGGTGGGTCAAGACGCAGCGTTAAATGCACCTGTTCGCATCAAAGAAACCGACGCGGAAACTCAAGCGTTGCCTTGAGCACCTGGTTTTGATGCGCGACCAGGTTTCAGATCAATTGAATGAGGTTCTCCAAGTTGAGGAGTGGTTGAATGTTTGTTGTGCCGATCACCATGGGACAGAAGGTGAGAAGGGGAAGGTTTGAAGGTTCCAAAGGTGAACCCTGGCACCTCCAACTCCACCTCCACCTTCACGCAGCGGGCCGATTTTGCTCCGATTCGTCGCAACCTCCTCTCTCCAGGAAAGAGTCCGAAGCTTGTCTTCTATTACAAACAACACAATAGTAAACAGGTTTCAAAAGAACAAAAAACAAGGCTGTATTTACAAGATCTTGCTAGATCTGAATAGAGCTAACCCGAGTAATTTTGACCTAATTTCTAGCCCAAAGCAACATCACATCACTGACTTGGTAATTTTCCAGCAGCTTCAATAACATCCGCCAAACTCCTTGCAACCTCCCCTTCTCCATCATTCCAAGATGTACCTGTCTTCTTAGTCTTCCACTCGTAAATTCCCTCGCCCTCAGCTTTTTTAACAGAGCGCCTGCCTTCCTTGCCATCACTGCCATCAACGCCCGCAAGTTCCCAATCCCACGCGACGCTCAGCCGCATGTGTTTCATGCCTGACCCCTTCTCTGGGTTATCAAGTTTAAAAGTCAGATGCTTTACTTTGCCACCCTCAAAGACCTTTTTAAGAATATTGGGCCGTGGCATTGCATACCATCCGTCCTTTCCAGGGGCGGAGGAAGATACCTCGTCGTCGTCTAGAGGGGAAAGAGTGGTTGCAAGGGAAGAGGCGAGGGCACATGAGGTTGCGTAGAGGACATACTCCTCGACATGCCCAAAGGTGTTGAGAACCTGGGTCGGCGGGCAAAGTGTAAGAAGCGGGGATTCGGGATTCAGCGTGATCTGATAATAGGAAGTTGAGACTGGGAATTGCATGGTTCTGGAAGAGATGGTTATAGTAGTTGTGGGTGTGATAGCAAGGCTTGCCACGGATTCCATACGATCGGTAAGGGAGTAGACTGTCAATTCGGCCTTTTGGATGTTAGTTGGTGCCGGTGGTGTCGAATGGACAAGCTTGTAAGTTGGTTCTGGTGAGACTGCCGCTGATTGGAGTATGGAGGCAATATTCAACAAAAGCGAATTAATGCTACTAATAGAACGTTGATGGTTTAGTCGTGCCAGTAATGGACGGAACAGATTATAGGGAGGGTTTGGACGCTTATTTCCTGAGATTGGCGGCGGTGGCTGGGTACGACGACGATGGACTTGTCGATGTGCATAGCTCAGAAGCAGTTGTAGTGACAAGCAGATTCCTCGCGCAACCGCATCGTCTGGACCTGGAGGGGAAACTGCCTCTCCAAGCGGAACCATGTCTACTACAATCGACTTGGTAGAGTTCAAGGACAAAACAAGGGAATCGCCAACAGAAGTCACGTCTACTCCCCCAAGCGCTCGACTCTCTCGGTTAAGCTCTTGCCAGAGTTCGGTGTCAAATATGGTGTTCCGTGCTTGTAAGATCAAGGCTTCTACTGGAGAGTCTGGCTCCACCAATTTTGGCATAGGCGATGAACCCGTAGCAGATCCATTGGTATGTATCTGTACCCGCAAGGCTTGAGGCTCGGTCCCAGAAAAGCCCTGATCGAGAAATATAGAGCCATCAGCATTTCTGCGCAATGCCGCTAGACTTTGGTTCTTAAATGTGAGTGATGCTTCTGAGAAGCCAAATCGAACCCCCAGGGTCTGTTTTTCGCTCGGGATTCTACATATCGCCCAGCCTTTGTTACTAACAGCAAGCACTTCCTCCCAGTATTTGGTCTCACTCTCGATTTCCTTTTCTAGTCTCGTAGCCGCGTTTAAGATAGTGTCGACGGTCTTGCTCAGATTTTGTAGTTTCCACCCTTTTGCGATGCGCATGTTTTCCTGCTTTTGGTCCTCAGTAATACGAGGGGTATGTAATTTGTCCGCACCCAATACGCCCATGCCAACCATATCTTTCAGTGCTGGCGAGACTGTCTGACTGGCAGAATTTGGCATGTTTTTCGACAAAAGTAGCGAAACAAAATCCAAGGCGTATGCAGCTGAGTTGAATGCTGATCTACGTGTGGTCAATACTGATCCTGGTCGGTGCAACTCGCCGCTACTTACTCTCCGTGAGCAATCAGCTCTTCTCTGGCTGCCATAAGCTCCTTCATTCGGTCAGGTTCTACATCCTCATCCTGCTTGTCACTACCCTCCTCCTCATCTTCTTCTGGCTTGTTTGCCTCCTCTTCTGCGATTTCTTGTCGCAAGCTTTCCTCGGTCAGATTTCGAAATCCCCCGCGCTCCGAGTTGATGCGGCCGAAAAGCGTCTTCAGATCTGGACCCTCGGCGGGCTTCGTTGACGAGGGCCATGATCTCAGAGAGATGGGGAAATTGTTCGGAATGGAGCCCATGTTGGAGGTGTGCTAGTACTACAGCTTCTATCTACTACTTTGGTCCTCTTTTCCACCCGCACGGAACCAAGACCCTTTGCGGCAGATCCTGCCCACTCACGCTGCGCTCCCCGTTATATTCTGGTGATACGGATTGTCGACCAGTGGGCAGAGTACACGTTGAGTGTCCTGGTGTGGTTGTGCTCGCGCCCCTTACGGATCGTGTCGTTCTCGTTTGCTGTTGACCGATGGTGTATGTTAGAAAGATTTATACCACCAGGCTGAGTCTTTTCAGTATTCGGTGGGAGGCTGATGGAAGTAGCGTATAGGGAGAAAAAAGGTGTTGATGAGATGAGTGGTGAGTAGTCGAGTCGGTCTTCCGGAGCTATCTAGCCGTGCTCAGAGAGACTCATGGGCTGGTCCAGGTAGGAATGCGTACGTAGGTAGGTAGCTGTAGCTGCCAGCTAGCTCGATACGGGTTGCTCGCAATTAGCGTTGGTGTAGCCCGAGATGCACTGGCCCTCAAAAGTTGAGGGGGAGGTGAATCGGTGACCGTCGTTGTCGTCGGTGAATTAATTTAGGCTGACCCTCGTTACTCCCATGCTGGCAGGGCTGGGCTACAGGGAGCTACAGGGAGCTACAGGGCTACCACAGGGCTGGCTTCTAATGCTAGGGAGGGATCACTGCAGCATGACCCCTGAACTTTTCAAAGTTATTGCGTCGACGGGCATTTTCCAGCGTGGTAATTGGCGCAGAGTTCCCTGACAGATACTGCTCCCCCCACCCCTCCACCTCAGATCTTTGGAGGCACCTTCGTCATTGCTGCCTTCAACAAACCCCTCATCCCTCAAAACTCTGACCCCCGAGCACCGCAAAGTTTTTTCCTTCCTCCATTCCCTCCTCCTTCCTCTTGAACTGCTCCCTCGCTCATTTTTATTCCCTATATTTTCATACCCCTCCATTCTCAACTTCCCCCCTACCTACCTACAAACAAACAACCCAACCACCCCCAATTCCTCTCTCCGAATACCTATACCATCATGGCGCCCGCTCATCCTCCACCTCCCCTCGAGGGAAAGAAACGAAGAATTGGCATGATGACGAGTGGTGGAGATTCCCCCGGCATGAATGCAGCGATTCGAGCAGTCGTCCGTATGGCCATCGAGGCCAACTGCGAGGTATTCTGCATCTACGAGGGTTACGAGGGTCTCGTACAAGGTAAAGAGTTCATCAAGAAGTTTGAATGGTCCATGGTCCGCGGCTGGCTCTCGGAAGGTGGAACTTTGATTGGGACGGCTCGATGTATGGCATTCTACGAACGCCCTGGCAGACTCACCGCTGCCAAAAACATGATTCTCAATGGCATTGATGCCCTCATTATCTGCGGTGGTGATGGTTCCTTGACGGGAGCGGACAAGTTCCGCTCGGAATGGCCCAGTTTGACCCAAGAGCTGGTCGATACCAAACAGCTCTCTAACGAACAGATTGAGCCCTTCAGACACTTGAATATCGTCGGTCTGGTTGGATCAATTGACAACGACATGTCTGGCACAGACGCTACAATCGGATGCTACTCGGCTTTAGGTCGAATTTGTGAAATGGTGGATTATATCGAGGCAACCGCCTCCTCACATTCCCGGGCCTTCGTCATTGAGGTCATGGGCAGGCATTGCGGTTGGCTGGCATTGATGGCCGGTGTTGCAACAGGTGCCGACTTTGTCTTTATTCCCGAGAAACCTCGAGGGAGGAACTGGAAAGAGGAAATGTGCGGGATTGTGGCACAAGTCTGTAAATCGGCTTCTGAGAGCCATTCAAAAGCTAATATTCAATAGCACCGAAAAATCGGAAAAAGAAAGACGATCGTTATCGTTGCCGAAGGCGCTCACGACCAGGACGGGGGTAAAATTACCCCAGAAATGATTAAGGATCTCCTCGCGGACAAGAGCGGCCTCGCTCTGGATACCCGAATTACAACCCTCGGCCATGTGCAAAGAGGAGGAACCGCTTGTGCATTCGATCGATACCTTGCAACTTTACAAGGTGTAGAAGCCGTGAACGCAGTGCTAGATGCCACCCCGGAAACGCCAACTCCATTTATCGCCATAAACGAGAACAAAATCACAAGAAAACCTCTGGTTCAAGCAGTGTTGGATACACAAGAAGTCGCCAAAGCGATCGAAGCTAGAGACTTTGACAAGGCCATGGGCCTTAGAGACACCGAATTTTCAGATATGTATAAATCATACATGACCACAACTTCAACAGGCTTGAACAAATCCATGCTTCTCCCTCTAACCAAGGTTCGTGTATAGTAAATTATTCAAATCAAACGCTTATAAATCATAGCATATGCGAATCGCCATTATCCATGTGGGTGCACCGGCGGGCGGTGTTAATGCTGCAACGAGAGCGGCTGTGGCATATTGTCTAACTCGCGGCCATACACCCCTCGCTATCCATAACGGTTTCGCGGGTTTCGCTCGCCACCACGGCGATAAGCCCATGGGAGCGGTCAGGGAATTCAACTGGCTCGAAGTTGACGGCTGGGCAAGTAAAGGTGGTTCCGAGATTGGAATGAATCGCGAAACTCCTCAAGAATCCGGCATGGAGCTGATCGCTTCGCTTGTCAAAGAATACAAAATTGATGCCCTCTTCCTAATTGGTGGATTCGAAGCTTTCCAATCTCTCTCCCAACTCCGACAAGCAAGAGAACAATATTCTTCGCTATGTATTCCCATGACTTTGCTCCCTGCTACAATTTCGAACAACGTCCCCGGATCAGAATACAGTCTTGGGTCTGATACTTGCTTAAACGAGCTTATGCATTACTGCGATAAGATCAAACAATCAGCCTCAGCATCCAGACGAAGAGTATTTGTCATTGAAACACAAGGGGGTCGTTCAGGTTACATAGCCACTTTGGGAGGTCTCTCTGTGGGTGCTGTTGCTGTCTATACCCCAGAGGAGGGTATCAGCATCAATATGTTGGCTGCTGATATTGAACACCTTCGGAAAGCTTTCCGTGAGGACTCTGGACAATCCAGAGCCGGGCGTCTTATTCTCGTCAATGAAAAGGCAAGCAAAGTATACAGTGCGAAATTGATCGCGGATATGATCCGTGAAGAAGCACATGAGCGCTTTGAGTCTCGAGATTCAATACCTGGACACGTACAGCAAGGTGGAACACCTTCACCGATGGACCGTACACGAGCAGTGAGACTAGCCATCAAATGTGTAGAGCACTTGGAACAGTTCGAAGATAGAACAGACGAGTCGATTTTGAAGAATCCGCAGAGCAGCTCCGTCATTGGCATCAAAGGTGCATCGGTTGTGTTCAGTCCTATGAAGGATGTGGAAGAGAATGAGACGGATTGGAAGAATAGGCGGCCCAAAGATGAGTTTTGGGTAGATCTGAAACATATAGTAGATTCTCTCAGCGGTCGGCCAGAAGTGCCCCGTCCAGAACCGTCCCTTTCTGGAAAAAAGGCCAAGGATCGTAAGAGGGGGCTGGAGTGAGGGGATTGCTTGGTTTTGGAATCTCCCCTTAGAAATTATATGAATTGATGAATTAATGACCACAAAATATGCTATGCAATGTAGTGAAGTGTGCCCTGATTGAACATACGCAGATTATCGGATAGAGGGGCAATTTCTTGGCATCAATACGTGGATGTTTGGCAACACAAGTATCCTTGCATCACAACTGATTGGTAGCCGATTAGACTTGAAACAAAGATTGCGAATAGTTCTGATTTACAAACGAAGTTAGGGCACAGTCCAAGGGGATAGTAGAAGCGAGGAGGTGAATCGCCTCCGCTTTCCAAGTCATGTGCTTGCCAATGGGCGGGCGGTGAGAGACCCAGGTTAAATAGACGCCAGAACTCCTTACTCTCAACGTCTACAACACACCTCAACAACAACACATTCTGAGCCAGCATTGCAAACTTCTAGGTTTCTCAACGTTAGCTTTATCAATTCGAATCTTTGCTATTTGAGAGATCTACTGCACCCTTTTCCTTCAAAATTCTCCAAGAGTTCGAAACCCACTTTTAATCTATCAGCTTAAGCACTAGCTTCCCTGCCCAGTGGACATTGCTTCTTTACGTACCGTTTCGGAAAGGTTACCAATTCGTTCGTTATCCGAATTTCAAGATGACGACTCGCTATCGTGTTGAGTGTAAGTCTTCTTGCTTGTTATGCCGTCAAATCAGATACTGACTGGATGTAGATGCACTCAAGACACACAGAAGAGACCAGTTCATTGGTATGTTTGTATCGTCAGCTGAGGAGTTTTCTGACTTTTCTCCCCTTTTTGATCCATCACACGTATGGTTTTCTTATGTCTCATGCTAATAGTCATACAGAATGGATCAAAGGTCTCCTTGCTGTCCCCTTTGTGCTTCATTCTCAACCTACGGGTGTGTTTGAGACTAGGAGAACCTCTGTCGAGCAGATGGCGGAAGAGGCTCATCGAAGATATGCTGAGATCATGCGAGATGTGGAGGAAATGATTGACGATCACAGTGAGAATTTTTCCAAGTTTCTTATTTTCCCTGTTTTTAATCCTTGGGCTTCGTTGTGGGTGGGTAGCCTAAAACCTCCAATTCTTTGCACCTATTATTACGATTGGCCAAAACTCTTGCAATTTGAGTTTTTCTCCCTAGTTCATTAACCCGAAGACATTTCTGACACCTACATTCACTTATCATCCTTCACGTCTTTCTAACTTTCTATCAGTTGCCCATCAAAACGTCACTCAAAATGGTCAGATCCAATCAAAGCTCAAGCTTCTGGTACCTACTATCGGCACCTTCTTTACACGACTTCCCCTAGCGGAGGCGTTCAAATATCAAGACCGACAACGCTTCATCTCATCTCGACGCTTCGTCCCCCCATCTTTCAATGATGTTCGTCTTATTCTCAATACTGCCCAACTTCTGGGATTGACATCGAGTGGTCGTTTGGACCTGGCAACTTTTGACGGAGATGTCACATTGTAAGAGAAGGATGAGTTGGTTTGTGGTGGGTGACGCTAACACGTGCTAGGTATGACGATGGTGAGAGCTTGGAGCCCGATAATCCAATCATATCTAGAATCATATGTCAGTGTCTCATGATATCAGCTGTCCTTTGAACTGTCACTAACTCATATTTACAGTCCTCATGAGCAATGATACAAAGATTGGAATCGTCACTGCAGCAGGTTACACCGAAGCAGAGAAATACTATGGCCGTCTTCACGGTCTCCTCGACGCCGTCAAGTCCTCCCCGAAGCTTACCGACGAACAAAGAAACAATCTAATTGTCATGGGTGTGTGGCCCGATCTCCCTTCCCGTCCTAATAAATCACGCAGTAATCCTAACAACGTATATAAAACTCAAGGTGGTGAATCAAACTTCCTCTTCAGATTCTCACTCAACTCCCCTCACCTCCTCGAATACCTCCCACGACGATCATGGATCCTTCCTTCCATGTCAACTTGGACCCAAGAAACCATCACCAACCTTCTCAACGTAGCCGAAACCTCCCTTCGCGAATGCGTCAAGAACCTTTCGCTCCCAGCTGTCATCCTTCGAAAGGAACGGGCAGTAGGCATCATCCCCTCAGTTGCCGGCTACCGCTTTGCACGTGAGTCCCTTGAAGAAACAGTCCTTGTCGTCCAAAAGAAACTCGAAATGAGTGATGTCGGTCGACTCCTCCCCTTTTGCGCTTTCAATGGTGGGAATGACGTCTTCGTCGATATCGGAGATAAGTCATGGGGTGTCCTCGTTTGCCAAAACTACTTTGGCAGCAAGAGCGTGGAAAACATGGAGGGATCGACTAGTGGAGACAGCAACAGCATTTTGTCGGATTGCGGCATCGAGGCCATCAGTGGTGATCGAACACTTCACGTCGGAGACCAATTTCTCAGTGCTGGTAGCAACGATTTCAAGGCGAGAGTTGTGGGAACGACTGCTTGGATTGCGAGTCCGACCGAGACGGTAGAACTACTCGACGAATTGAAGGAGATGATTTCTTTGAAGAGGGAATCGGATTCGAAGCAACTCGAGGGTTGAGAAATACGCCTTCTTTACCGACTCCTCCATTCGATTTCTTTCCCGGCGTTTGTTGTCTTCTTTCCCGTTCGGCGTTTGGAGTATGCACAGCGTTTTTCGTTCACATTTGCGGTTCTCATTGAAGAAAAGGCCATTGCCTTACGAGATTGTCTTTCTTCTATCTCCTCCTTTTCCCGAAACATCTCTTAGGTTGGATTTGCATGTTGGATCTTTCGACTACACATTTGTTTCTTTTTACACCATTCCTTTCCTTTCCTATTCATTTCCCCTTTACAGTATCAGATATCGACAACCCGACTTTCAGCTCGGCTGGAAGACCAAAAAGACCCAAAAGACAAAACAAAACAACAGACAAACATCGGTGGCTATCACGTCACCATAACATTCAAGGACTGTTAGGTCTATTCATGTGGTAAAGATGGGAGATTATCAAGCTCATTGCATTTGTTTTTCTTTTTCCCCTTTCTTTTTCGAGGCGATGGAGCATATGTCATTATGGACTGGAATTTGCCTGTCTCATTTGGAGTTTTTGCACTGCCGCATGCATGGATATGGTTGGAGTTAGGGCGTTGGTTGTGACATAATATTCTATTTGCTAGTTGCGTCACGTAGGGAAGGATGGATGAATGAATGATGCGATGCGATAAGATATCTTAGGACTGGTAGGTCGAGACAAAGTAAGGGAGGGATGGAATTTGAATTGGATTGGATTGTGGATTGAATTGAAATATTTGAGTTCTTTCATGTTTGTTGTGACGGGTTTTAAGTTGAGATTGTGGTGTTTGTGGTGTTTGTGGTGTGGGCAGGTTGGGGATGAGAGTTACTACCAGGTAGGTAGGTATTTGAGGGAGTATACATGTCGTGATGATAGCTAGTGGGCCCTCCCCACGACCTCATCTGATAATAAGACGCTTCCTGGAATATGATATGTGAGAGGTCACCAACTATCAAAGGCCTGTTACCTCCTATACAGTAGAATAATAGCCTTAGTATTACATTTACCGTCAAAACTCGACACGGAGGCCCAAGGTAGTCGGAGGCTAGATGGAAAAGACCTTATTTCGTAAGAACCAATGTAGCAAGAGCCATGAAAGGGGTTCAACTTCAGGTCGATCCTCTTGGAGAATCCACTTCACGCCTGTTTTATGTGTACTTCGACTTCCACATTACCTATAAGCACACTTAAAGCAAGAAGGAAGGGTAGCCCTTGGGAGATTTAAGTATAGCTAAGGCCAAAAACAGTAGATTTACTACCTTGGGCCTCCGCCTTAGGTTGTGACGGCACCGTAATAATAACGGTGACACCCCTTACCCCAGGTGCAAAAATCGCTTGCGCTGAATTCCGAATTCACTACTCGTGTGAAAGGATAATGAGAAATTATGAAGTACCATGATATCGCCACCACTATTGCATAAAGGCTTAAGTTAGTAAATTTTCATACAGAGTCGCGAAATCTGCAAGTTAGCGGGGTACTTTGTCAGGCTTAGTAAACTTGAAATGAATGCAGGTTGAGCCGTGAGAAAACGGGATGGCCGGATCTGTGGTTCTGTGCAGTACCGGTATCACTTGCAGCTTGCCATTGACCGTGCCGCATATCTTCAAAATGGCAATGATCAACAACAACGAAACCCCGAGCCAACAATACTACTCTGTTGTGCGAATCGGGGTAGAACACGGCTGTGCGAATCGTGGCAGAACTCGGCTGTGTGAATCGTAGTAGAACTCCGTTGTATGATTCGTGGTAAGATGTGTTCCGTAACTCTTTCCGTATTCGTTACCGTGAGACTGTTATAGTACTATGATGTCTTTTTGCATTCTATCTCCTAGACCTTTCATGCGCTTTTCCAAATGGGTTTTGTTACTCTTATCTTTTTTATATCGAACCCTATACCGACAAAGTTATATACGTCCTTAATCTATATTAAAAAGTCCCTTAGATAATCCAGGAGAGACTCTATTTATATTCCTTTTCGTTACTATAACTAATATCTTTAAGTTCCTATAGACTTTATAAATTATTAAAAAAAAAAGAATAAATAAAGCTGGCTAGAGTATAAAGTACTAGTATATATAAAGGTTTAGAGAATAAAACTAAATACTAGCTATAATACTAAAATAATACTATTTAATAACTAGTTATATACATTTTTTCTAGTATTTCTTATTTTAATAATAAATATAATACTAGTTTATAGAATATTTAAAATAAATTAAACTAATAAAATATAACTTTTATAAATCTTATTTAAAAGTAAAATATATTTAAATCTGGTGTTATAGCAATATTTACTAGCTAACTAATATTTTATTTATAACTATTATTATTAGTATTACTAGCGAAGTAATAGAATATAGTATTATAGCTAATATATCTAAGTATATACTATACTATCTAAGATAGTTTTATACAATTACCCTTCTTTCTACCATAGGACCTAAATATACTAATACTAGTACTACTTAAAAAATAGTAAAGATAGTATAAAGTACTTTAAATAATAAAGGAAACTTATTATTCTACTCTTTCTTTAGCCTTTTTAGCTTTTTTAGCCGCTCTTTCTACCGATTCGTTAAGCTTATATTATATCTTATTTAAATTAATAAGTAAATTTAAGGTACTATTATATTTCGACTTAGTTATTATACTAGCGGGGTTATTAGGTCCTCGAACCTATAGGAAGTTATTAATCTCTCTTTTTTTGAAGGCTTCTTAAATTACTATTAGATCTAATTTAAGGCGTTTCTTCTTTATTATACTAAGTTTTATTATATAATTATAAAGTAACTTAGAATTAGTATAAACTTTAAGTATTATTGGCGAATCGAGTATATTATTAAGAGTCTTCTTTATAAATATAGTAATATCGAAACTACTATTTAAAGCGTATAATTTAGAGGCTAGAATACTTTTTATAACTCTTTTATATTTTATTAAACTCTAATAAAGTAAATTCGTACTCCTACTAGTATTTATAAAAACTAGAATAAATCTAAGTTATAACGTTAAATCCTTTAAATTTATAAAGGTACTATTATAAAATAATATAAGTTTTATTATCTTATTATTAAGTAGTATATACTTTAGTCTTTAAGTAAAGTTATCCTTTGTTTATTTAAGTCTCTTATTTAATTAATCGATATTCTCCTTACTAGGTTCTTTTATTTATATAGTAATAAATAGATCGAATATAGCTTTAGGCTATATAACTATTACTAGATATACTTCGTAAGCTTATTACGATTTATATTATTATAGAGTTATTAGTTATTCTCTAACCTTACCTCGAGTTCTATAAGAATCTTTAGGTTTAGTATAGAATTATTTAATCTACTTAGCTGTAACGAATACTCAAACTGGCTAACTAAACTTGGCTGGGTGTTCGCTGGTTGGTATGCTATGATAAGAAGAAGACTATCGGGTTGTTCACTTGGAAGTGAACTCGTTACTTGTATCAAAGATGTCAAACTAATATGATAAGATTGATAACTAAGTTGATAACTAAGTTGAGCACGAAGCTCCTATCTAATGGCAGACGTGCCAGTCTTATATAGATCCTTTCATGTTCGTGGATCGTACTGGATCATGCAGATCTACGCTCCTGGATCGTGGATCATTACGATCCAAAAGATCCAGGTCACGTGACCATTCCAATCAATGAAAATCTCTGGATCGCTTTCCTTGAGCAACATATCGTACGTGTCGTCACAACTACTATATATTAGCTAGCTACCTATACTTACTTAGAACCCTATACGAATATATAAGACTATATTTAGTATCCGGGCCTAAGAAGCTAAACTAATACTAATTAGTAATTATAGATTAAAATATCTAATTCTTTATATAACCCTTAAATATAACCTTCTTACTCTAGTTCTTATACTAACTTAAGACCCTTCTACAACTATAATAAACGGACGAAAAATGTTCTACTATAATAAAACTAAAGCCGAGAACTCTCCTAGATCTAATGCTAAAGGGAAAGAGAGAGCGGCTCTTACTCTTAAGGAACTTAAAGTACTCCTTAAAAAGAAGATTAAAGATTATATAGATAGAGAAAAAGAAGGAGTAATACTATTTAATATCTTTTAGGTAGACTTTAAAGAATAGTTAAGATTATAGTAAATCTTAATATTATAAATAGTAGTAGTAAAGAATATAAGAGAGACGCTTTATAAGAAAGGAGTAAATATTAAAATAAGAGAATATAATAGAAAGATTAAACCTATAAATAAAGGAGATTATACTACTATAGGCTAAAGAGGATTTATTAGTAATATAGAATAGTAGAGTAAGAGTAGAGGTATTTTAAGAATATTATAAAATAATACTATTATTATAAGTATTATTAAAATTAAAGAGGAGTTTATATAGTAGATCTTAAGCAAATTAAAAGAGTTTAGAGGATTTATAAAGTATATTCTTACTAAGAGGTACTAATGTATTTAAAAGCCTTAAAAATAAAATTATATAGGTTCTTATATAACTAAATAAATAACTAAAACCTTAACTAGAAGATATTTTACTTTTACCTTTACTAATAATATAATAGGAACCGATACTTCTACTAGTACTACTAAAAGTAGTACCTATACTACTAATTATATTACTACTAGCTATATAATTACCTCTACCGAATCTAGTTTAGAATCTAGGACTACCTTCTATCGATTCTTATATAGTACTAAAACCGGCTATAAATATACTATCTACTATTAGAGACCTAAATCTTTTAGTATCCGAACCGGATAAATAGTATTACTTATACTAGTAGTAAAGCGAACGTTCTTTAGTCCCTACCAGATAGTATAGTTAATAATATATACGAACGAATAGTATACTAGTTAAAATAGATAAAATAACCTAAATTTTTAGCAATACTAGCGCCTTTTACTACTAGCTACTAATACTGTTACTCTAATACTAATTCCTAAGGAGATTAACAAGTTATTCTAAAGTACTTATATCTTAGAATTTAGTAAGGAAATAACTATATTAAAAAAGTACTACTATAATAATACTAATAAGTTTAGTAGTACTAGAAATAACTTTTTACTTAAACTTTATCCCGTCTATAATAATACTATAAGTTATAAAATTCTAGTTAATAAATAATTAATTACTCTACTAATAATACTTAAGGAATAAGCCGCTAGTTTCTATTAAACTTATATTCGAACTCTTATAACCCAACCTTTAGTTTAAGAAGTATATACTATAATATAAAAGCGCTTTAAAGGTTTCGAATATTAACTATACTCTTTAGCTGAATAGAACTCGCTTAGCCTTAATAAGATAAAAGAGGAGAATTCTAATAAGATATACTTTTAGTATTTCGATATCATACTAAATAAGATAGAAGAGATTTAATACTAGCTTATACTGTGACGGAGCTGGATTTCATTTGACAGGATTTCATTCGCTTGGCCAAGCACGTGACGAGACTTGGCATTGGAACAACTTAAATAACTTCGCTCCTTTCAGATTCTCTTCTCTCTTTAGTTTGATTTCTTCGTACCTACGGTTTTAGTTCTAGCAATTGATTCAAAAGCTGTATACACTTTATCCTTTGTTGGCATCCGTGACATATACCTAGTTTCTATAATAATAATATATTTAATAATTAGTTAGTACTTATATACTAGAGAACTTTAGTTTACTTAAATACTTATATAAATCTAATTTAAAAAGTAATAGATTTAATTAATAGAATAAAGACTTCTCTAGTAGTTTAGGAAAGTATTAATAAAGTAGTGCCTAAGGTACTACTCTAAGTAATAATACTATAATAAGACTTTATAGCTTATTATAAGTTACCTTATAGTTAGCCGATTATAGCGGGAATTATAATAAGTTCTAGGAGTATAGAGGGAGTAAAGTAATTATAAAAGAAGTATTAAGCTAAAAGCTTCCTTAATTATATAGGAGGGAGTATAAGTTTATATAGTACTAGCGCGTATATCCCTCGGCTAATACCTAAAAGAGCTCTACTATAAAAAAAGTAGAGCGCCCCTTATAACCTACTATATAATATACCCCTTAGGTATACTAGGACTAATACTATTACTAGTCTTTACTTCTTTAACCTCTAGACTACTAGTATAATATACTATAATACTAATACTATACCCTACTAGTCTAAAGTAGATTATATTATATATACTTTAAATACTTATATTACTAAAAATTCGAATATAAGCATAAGTATAGCCTTATTATAAGTAGTTTTTGTAACCGTGTGGAGTGAACCACTGCTTGCTGTGATGAATACGGAGTCAAACGGAAACTGCTGTATTGAGCGAACAACAAAGTGAGGAAGGAAGAGAGTTCCAGAGGAACGAGAGCTTAAATACAGGATGCCAGCAGCGCGCACGTGACACATACTACATGCTGCGCTACACGTGATCAACCCCTAGTTCCTCCAACTCCGTAACAGTACCCCCCCTCTTAAAGAAGGTCGTCCTCGACCGAGTATCCATAATTAAGTTACCATCTAAATCATCATAATCGTCCCTTCCACCTTCCCA
>CAJVRM010000243.1:0-56492 GCA_911693285.1 Hymenoscyphus albidus | reverse complement strand
ATATGATAAGATTGATAACTAAGTTGAGCACGAAGCTCCTATCTAATGGCAGACGTGCCAGTCTTATATAGAACCTTCGTGTTCCTGAAGTCGACCTGCATATATCACGTGACTTGTATACAAAGAAATTCCTGGATCGCTTAACTAACCTAAGCGATCCCTTTTTGCTATAAGAGCCATGATGTGTTTGTCCTGTCAGAACCCCGTCTGGACTAACTCCTCACGTGCTAGCACGTGATTTGTGACAGATAAATCCGGAATTTTATTAACTTTAGCTATACCTAAAATAATTAGTACTATTACTATAATAAAGTATAATAGATTACGAACTATAGACCTCCTAAATAGAGTTAAATCTTTACTTAATAATAAACCTACTATTACTTAAAGCTAGTAGTTAGAAACTAACTAGAATTAGCTTTCTCTTTTGTTTCTTCTTATACGAGCTCTTTCCTATAAATCGTATTATCTACTTATTATAGAACAAATTCTCTAAAAGTATAAGAACTTAATAAGATACCTTATAGAAGTGTTTAAGAAGAGGGGATAATTTAAGGTACTATTTAGCCTTCTTATCCGCCTTATAAATAGGATCCTAGGTCTAGTTAGAGACCTTAAAAAAGCGCTTAATTTATATAAACCGAAAGTTATTTATTATATTAGTTTATATTAAATTAGATAATACTAGAGGTCCTTAATTCTTTAAGTTCCTTCTAAACTATAGTAGATTAATATTACTAGAAATATCTTAATATCGTTTATAGTATAGGGCTCCTATAGTTTGCGGATTATCGCTAATAGTATATAAAATATACCATATATTAGCGTATAAGTTATTATTATTATTATTATTATTATTCCTTTTAACGTGCTGTGTGAGTCTCAGACTATAGTAGCACGGCTGGGGGTTTCCCTCCAACAGATGAGTAAAGCTGTACTAAATACATGTTTGAGAAGGGGGTTATGGTGAATACAGTTCTTGGGTTGTTGGAAGCAGCTAGGCTTCTGGTTATGACAGAAGAAAAGTTGTTATGCTGTAGTAGGCCCCCGCGTTTCACGCCCTGTACACTACACTTCCTCGTTCTCGTCTTCCTCGTCCTCGTCTTCCTCGTCCTCGTCTTCCTCATCCTCATCTTCGTTCTCATCCTCAGTTGCGCGTTGTGTGTGCCATATTCTAGTGGCGATTTTGGTGGTTCGAATAAAGTCAAGTGTGGCCTCGACTCCTTTGGCGGTGTGAAGGAGGGATTTCATGGTGAACTCTCGAATATGATGCTTGAGGAGGTTGCGCTTTAGTACTTTCCTAGCATCCCCAGTTTCTGGACAGCTAAGAAGGAGGTGAGTGGGAGTCTCTTGTCTTCCACATCTACAGCGGTTGTTGGTAGTGTGGCCGAGCTTGTGTAGGTATGATTTGAAGTATCCATGGCCTAGCTTAAGCTGATAAAAGGCGCTGGCTATCTCTCTTTTTGTTCCTTGGGGGACGCAAGGTTTCGACAGAATCTTCCATGGGAATTCCCTTCGATACGAGTGTTGGTTAGTTGATGGTTCTGTGTGCCGGGGGGGTGTAGTAAGCTTTTGACGCCATTCTTTGTTCTGGGTCTGCCTGATCTTGACTCCTAGCATAGCAAAGCTAGTGAGTTGAGTGGATGGTTGGATTGTGGTGGCGGCTTTTGCAAGCTTGTCTGCTTTCTCATTTCCTGGAATGTCGGTGTGACCTGGTACCCAGTGAATTGTGGTAGTAGCTCCCTTGCTAACTGCCTTCCGGGCAGCTGTGATAGCTCTGATTTGGCACTCTTGCCCTGGGTTATCTGATGTGGTTTTTAGCTCCGTATTTTACTCGGCCCGGTATATACTAGCTATATATGTTCTCGGCGAACCTCCGATAACCTCTATACTATCTAGGGGATAATATAATAATCGCCGGCTTAAAATCTACGATTATTAATATTATATCGCGTTTTTATACCTAAAATTAGTATATTTTAGGGTAGTTTTAAAAGGGATTTTAGGGTAAATCAGTAATATTTTATTAAGAATAATAGTTTTCGAGTACTTATAAAATATCGGTAACTTATTAATTATTACTTATTCAAGTAAGTTAGTTAGAGTAAAGTAATTAATCTTATTCGATATAAGTACTACTAGGTAATTATATATTAGAGAAGAGTTCTAAATCTTCGAAATATAGTTATATAATAAATACGTAAGTCTAATAATAATATAAAACGTTTATTTAATAATATTAATTCTATTTATACTAACGCTTAATAATACTACCTTTAGAGTGTTGTATAACTAAAATAATAGTAGTATTAGTAGAGTAATATAAAATAAAATATTTTAATTAGCTCGGGTCCGGATTTATAGTTTTTCTATATTATATATTATAATAATCGATATTTTATTAGTTATTATTAGAATCCGATATATCGCTATTAATATATTTCCGATATAATAATCGCCGGAGACACCCCCGATATTATATCGATAATATCGTACCTAAGTCTACTTGTATTTAACTTATTTACGTTTTATAAATTTATATAAGTTAATTACTAGAGTAAAGTAGTTAAATTAAATCCACTTACTACTTAACTTAATATAACTTAACGTAACGGAATTACCTACTTATACCTACTTATACTTATATAACCGAACTTAAATACTAACCGCGTAAAGCTAAGTACCTAGTTTATTAATACGCTATATAAGTCTTACTATAGTAATTATTAATTATTACCTCTCGGTTAGACAGCTACTCTCAGTTCGCGTTGTATAAGTATAAGCATAAATCTTTCTCTCTCTATCTCTGCCTACTTTATTCCTACATTGTTCAGCAGGTACCCTCCTCTACGGATATTATACTATGTTACCAACTATCCATTGCCTTTTTTTTTGTTGAAATGTCTTTTTGTATTCATAATGTATCATCCAGAGATTTCGGTGTGAGGGAATACATTCCTATTCATCCATCCATCGACATCCTATATCATCATGCATACCATCCATCAAATAACCCATATCCATCCATCCGTCCATCCATCCATCCACCTCATTTCATTAAAAGTTCATAACCATAAAGTCCCCTCCCACGAGAATAAAAGGAAAAATAAAGACGCTCTGAAGCTGGGAAATCTAGCCGGTTTAACCAAAAGTCTTATGGCTCCAAAACTCCTCAAACAGATCTCCGAGTCCATCGGTGATCCGTGAATCTCACACATCAAACATCTCCGTGAGAAAGCCTCCCAAAAAAGGAAGAAGGAAGAAACTCAATACTCAACCCCATCAACAAACCTCCTCTCAAACTCACTGAAAAGCTTGGGAGAAATCTCATCACTACTCCCTCCCTCCACCTCCCAAAGCACTCCCTTCTTCGCATAATGCTCGAGAAGCGGCTCGCTCGTCTCCTCGAACTTCTTAAGCCTCGTCATCCACGTCGCCTCATCATCATCGGCTCGCTTTGTCAACTTCTCTCCCGTAATGTCATCTAAGCCCGGGACTTTCGGCGCGTTGAAGGTCGTGTTGTAGACCCGTCCGGATGGAGCGTGGACCCAACGTCCTGCGATACGGGAGAGAATGGTCGAGAAAGGGGTCCGCAGGGAGACGACGAGGTTGATGGGGATCAAGTGGTCGAGTTGGTGGGCTTGGGAGGCGGTGCGGGGGAAGCCGTCAAGGATGAAGGATGCGGTGGGGCAGTTGGATGTTAGGGGTGGGGAGGAGAGGGTTGCGAGGGAGGGGGTGTTGACGAAGTTGTCTTCCATATCGGGATCTTTGACGTGAGAGGTTGAGTTTGAGGAGAGGGTTAAAGGGGTGGTTTGCGCAGGACTGATCCAACCGCGGGTTTTGAGCTCGTGAAGGATTAGACGGAGGATCATGGCGTCGGGGACGAGGGTGCCGGATTTGATGGTTGATTCTGCTTTTATGCCTGTATATTTTGTTAGTACAAGTCTTGAGCATGAGTGGCAGGAGATGGATATTACCAAGAGGAGTCTGATTCTTGACATTTTCACGGAGTAAATCTCCTGAGCTGATGGCTGAGAGTTGAGGGAATCTTTGTAGAAGTCTCTCGGCTTGAGTTCCCTTTCCCACACCAGGAGCGCCGACCAAAATAATGCGAGCTGCTTTGCGAAGCTTCATGGTGTTGATCACTTAATGCAATTATCCTGTAGTTGTGTCTTTTGCGATGCGCCGGAAAACAACCAAGCAATGTCTATTCCGTATGTCCGGTTCCAAGGTCTTTCTTTCTGTTTGTTCTATTCAACTCCGGATGAGAGGGGTACTTGCGCCTGGCCGGCAAGCAAGGGCTATGCTACACTCGAACGAGTTTTTTAAACCATCATGAGATCTGGTGCAAGGGAATAGGTAGGTGGTAATTGGAATATACACGGTGAATGGGAAGGTGGGAGGGGAAGGGGTGAAGGGGGGGTAAGTTGTCGGTGATCGGTGAAGTAGAGGCATGAGAGTGCATGATGAGAGGTTGGAAATGCGGGGAGCGAGCTGCGGCACCGGAACTGGACTGGCTCGCTGGATAGGGCAGGGCAGGGGCAATGGCTTGGCTATGGCTATGGCATTTTTTGTTGAGGTGCAAGTTCACCCCCTGTACACTGTACGTGAAAAGCAATTGCACTTCAATAACGACTTGTCTCGGATTTTGGGGTTTCTAAGAGAGAAGAAGATGTTGATTGGGAATAGTTTCGTCTGCCAACTAAAGAGGGCTCCAATGGCAGCTTCCGAGTGTTATTCGTTGTCTTTGAGAATAGCAGGCTACGTCGCTACGTACCTATGGATGACGATGACGCAGATCTTCCGTCAACAGGCACCCTGAAGCTTAATTCCGAATCCCGAAATCAGTCCATACGAGTAGACTTTCAGTCAGGAGAGACTTGGGGAGACTTTGATAGAAGGGAATTCGCTAATAGTGTTTGGTGTTGATATAAAGCCCGTGACCGTAGCTCACATTGCTCATGGCAACCATAACCAAACGAACCAACGCAAAACATGAATCAGGGATACGGTTGAAATAAGAAACGGGAACTTGTTCTTACAGTAGTACACGTACGAGTAGTGTAGTCTCATCCACCCAAGTACCTTTCAGAAGCCCCGGAAGCAGCCACGTCCCAACCTGGAACCTGACCTAGCCACAAAACACGTGACCATGCTTCTGGAAATTCTTGAACCAGCTGTTCCCATGAATTCCATCCCTAATCTGAGCCCCTCCATCCACCAATCTGTCTTTCATCAAAACAATGGCCCATACATAAGTCACTATACACCTTAAACCATCAACACTCCTTACCAACTCCCATTGCGAATCTTTACCACTTCCCCTGACCGTCTTGTTGACAAGGCGACATCGACATCGACATACACACCCACCTCCACATCCTCAACAATGAGTGCCTCCTCGAGAATCGTCCGCAATGCGGCGCAAACGTCTTTCATGACTGGTGGTGAGTATATTCTCTTCCAATGGCCTATTAGGAACCAGTAAGCTAATCCTCATCTCTAGCCCGAGCATACCCTCGAAATGGTCCCTCTTCAGCATATACAGCATTCCTTCGTCGCAATGCCCGAAACTTGCCAGCTAATATGCCAGCGTTGGCGATCCTAATCCCCCATCGAGGAGTTTCAACCGATACACATACCTCAGGAGTACCACACTCAGGGCCACCTCCTGGATTCAATGCTAGCCAAGCCAAAAAGCCGCTCAAGGATACCAACATCTCCACAAATGCGCCAAACAAAGCTGCCGCCAGTCAAGCCAAGGAACACGAGGTGGCTTCGGTTCCATCAGATGTAGCTACAGGAGTCTCAAAAACCGATGCCACGGAAGCCGTTAGTCTGAGCGAGTTGGCAGGCGTCAAGGCGGCAGAAGATAAGGAGGTCAAGAAGGCAGAGGAGAAGAAGTTGACCTTGGGTCAGAAGATCACAAAAGAGGCACAGCATTACTGGGACGGAACGAAATTGTTAGCAACCGAAGTCAAGATCAGTACTCGATTGGCGGTCAAGATGGCTGCTGGTTACGAACTCAGTCGAAGAGAACATCGTCAATTACAACGAACAGTCCAGGATATCGGACGATTGGTTCCATTCTCGGTCTTCATCCTCGTACCTTTCGCCGAGTTATTACTTCCTGTCGCTTTGAAATTATTCCCAAATCTTCTCCCAAGTACATATGAAGGGCAAAAGTCAAAAGACAAGAAAGCCGGAGATCTTAGAGCCACCCGAAAGGATGTCAGCAATTTTCTCCGCAACACCTTGAAGGAAACAGGCCTTCCTTTGACTGCTGCAAATGCACAGAAAGAGGAATTTACACAATTTTTCCGAAAACTTCGATCAACTGGAGAATCTCCATCGGCATCAGACGTCATCAAGGTTTGCAAGATCTTTAAGGATGATTTGACTTTGGACAATCTGTCAAGACCACAACTTGTCGGTATGTGTCGATACATGAATCTCAACACTTTCGGTACAGACATGATGCTTCGATACCAAATTCGCCACCGTATGAGACAAATCAAGAGAGATGATCGTGCCATCAGCTACGAGGGTATCGACAGCCTATCAGTTCCAGAGCTTCAAGTTGCCGCGCAAAGCCGAGGTATCCGCACTCATGGTGTATCACCCGGTAGACTACGTGACGACCTTCAATCCTGGTTGGATCTTCGTCTCAAATACGGTGTACCATCTACCCTTTTAGTGTTGAGCAACGCATTCATGTACGCCCAAGGCAAAGATAGCGAGTTCAACACTCAGATTGACGCCTTGACTGGTGTCCTCTCCTCCATTCCTGAGGAGCTCTTCCACGAGATTGAACTCGAGGTTCATACTGCCGAGGGAGCTGCTACTAATAAACAACGTCTTGAGGTTCTGAAGGAGCAACAAGAGTTGATTGAAGAGGAGAACGAGCAAGATCAGAACAATAAAGATTCTGGTCGTGCTACCCCCAGAGATGACGAGGATATTGATGAGAAAGAAGAGAAGAGAGAAGCTCAAGCCGCATCCGGGAAACAGGAGCAAGTTAATGAGGCAGTTGAGGCAGAGAAGGAAGGGATCAAGGCTAAGAAGCAAGAGGAAAAGTCCATTTAGACCGGTGATCTCTTGCTCTTAGTGTAAGATCTTACACGGGAAGCGAAAAACTTTGATTTTGTTGTGTTTTTAGATGGCTTCTTAGACTTTTCGATGTTTTTTTACACACCCCTTTTTCTTTTGTCTGTCGTACCATACTTGTTTGTAGCATCACATCACGGGCGGGTATGGATGGGTGTTTTTTTCTTTTTGGAACAGGGATGCATCACAAGCTATGGACTTTGCATAGGCTGGGGCTGGTTGGCTCAGTGGAATAGATGCAATGGACATGTTGGAAAGTAAGGGAGTGGGGGAAAGGGTGACTGGATGAAAAGTTGAGCCAGCGATGGATGAACAATTGTGCCAGCGATAGATGGATGGATGGATAGGGAGATAGATACATGGATGTCATAGCGATGGATTGACGGATGGTACATGGGGGATTGGAGATTGGGGGTTGTAAGATCTTACTTTTTTCACTGCCTGGCTGGCTTGCTGCGCTAGTGCTAGTGGCGATGTTTACTATAGATGGAACGAACGCTCCTCATTTTTACTGGTGCTGTTACCAGCTTCTTGGACTTGTGATTTCCGCTCTTCCAAAAGATAAGGAAGGGAATCTTGTGATGTAGCGAATTGAATTGTTGCTGGTGATAAGATTCAAATTGATGGTGCTTCCGTATTATGGAGATAGAGATGGGAGTTCTCTTGGTGATGTGACGTGTTCGTTATTTCGGTGTACTGTGTGGATAGGATGTAGGGATGCGGACGTGTGTTGTTTTGCGAGTGAGGTGTTTACTGTATGTAGCGAGTGGGTGGATGAATGAGTGGGTTCTTTGAACGGGTGTACAGTACATACATACATACATACATATACATGGTGATGATGTGGCATGGATGGAAAAAGTGGAAGCTTCAGAGCAGAGCAAAGCGCTAGCCAAGGAGGGAGGGTATCTCGATTCTCGTATGAAGAGCGTATCGAGCTCGTATGAAAAGAGAAGAGGGAGGAAGTAGGTAGGTAGGTAGCTAGTAGGAAGTAGGTCATGTCACTCATTGTCCATTACTCTTCATCTAGAGTAGATCTGGAACTGCGTCTGGGAGCTCGAGGGGATGGAAGGGGAAGGGAAGGGAAGGGATTCATTTTTTGGTAGGTAAGCTTACGAGTACGGTGTACCTACCTACCTAAGAATTAGGCTTTTTTCACTGGAACTAAACTCTGGAAGATTTGGGGGTAGGATTTTAATGAGAGAGGGTATAGATAGATGTATATATAGATAGAGGGATAGAGTGATGGTCTGTCTGGTCTTGATTGTGTATATTATTTACCTCCCTTCACCCCGGGTCCCCCGCTGGGTTTTAACAATTTGCGGTGGGTACGAGTAGATTGGAGGGGTTGCTTTTCTGTCGTCGCTTGTCTTTTGGGAAAAGTCTCTTTTTTGTGTTTTAATGATTATGTTTATGTTTGTGTTTATGTTTATAGTAGAAGGCGACATGCGAGGGGACGGGAGGAATTTTATTATATATCACGTGATGACATAAGCGTTTTCCACCTTAAAGAAAACTAGTAGGCCAGGTATAGTCTCTGTAGATAGTTGGACGAGGGTTAAAGTAGTTTAACAATAGGGGTAGTAAGAATACTAGAGAGATAATTATATATATATTTAAGAACTAAGAACTTTTAAAACTTAAGTTTTTATTAAAAGCTATTTTTTTTCTTAAGTCTTAAGTTATAGATTTTAGGCTTAAAAACCGCGTAATATTGTAGGCTCTAGGTACTACTAAGATACCCCTGTCTTATATATTAGAGCTATACTTCCTCGAGTCTTATATAGAAACTAACCCGCTAACTACTAGTTAAAGCGCCTGGTTTATCAGCGAGTCGATCATATCACCGAGTCGATCACTTTTTCTTGGCACAGAACTTTACACCTAAATAAATCAACCACAATATATTAAATTAATTATCGCTCTCTATATCTGACGAACTAGATATATCTATAACTTCTTGACAAGTTCGCGCGTTATGACCAGCTTTTCCACAAGTTCTACAGCGCCGCCTAGAAGGTTGCCCCTCCTTATAACCAACCCCCGCCTCACGCATGTCGCGTCGTACTTGCTCATCTACATCCTCCTGAGCTAACATATCCTGTACATCCTCTACTATAAGTGCCCCTCCTTGGCGGACACGAGTCTTTTTAGCCCTACGGCGTTTACTTAGGGCTTCATTTGCAGCGCGAAGGGTACGGACCTCAGCAGACAAAAGGGTCATCTCATGTGCCATTCGCTCTGTACCCTTTGCTAACGCAGCAACTGTTTGAAAAAGTGGAGTTGGCGAGCTTCCTTGATGACAGGCTATACGATTTCGTACAAGAGTTGATTGTGAAAGGGCTTCAGTTGGGTTGGAAGGGGTCTGGGACACCCAGGGGAGGGAGTTGGCACTACACGTCCGAGGGGGAGTTGGAGTCCGTAACCTTACGTCAAGCTTTGAAAGCACTGCTTGCGGGTTAAATGGTACTAGGCCAGCTCCGCGGAATCCAGACTGACAGTTTAGGACTGTCATTGTTTCCTTGTATGCTGCTGTAAAGGCTAGAAAGAACTCAACCTTTGTAATATGGTTGATATGGGCCTTGATAAACGTCTCAATCTGCCGACCATACGCTCGTTTTAACACACTATAGCACCCAACATCAAGTGGCTGGGTTAGATGGGATGAATGAGGAGGTAGTCCAAGAGTAATAATGTTGTGTTTCGTACAGTAGTCTTGGAACTCAGCCGATTCATGACTCTCGTGCCCATCCAAAACTAGTATTCGATACAGACCCTTTGCACGAGCTGTAGTGTGTTTATCAAAGTGCTTTAACCATTCCAGGCCTGTTTCATTATTTGTCCAACCATTGCTTGTCGGTTTCATAACCCAGTTAGGTGGGAGGCCGCCGTCGGTATACCAGTTGGAGAGATGGTTCTTGCCCTGAACTACCAAGAATGGAGGAATACTCCAGCCCTCCCCATTAATACAGGCAATTGCTGTAGCCCATTCCCGATTGCCTGGCTGAACTGCCTTGCCTCTACCACGTCGGTCTGCACGAGTAACAACCATTCTAGGACAAATAACACCCATCATAAAGCCTGTCTCGTCGAAGTTGTAGAAGTCGGAGTCTGTAACCCCATATTTCGCCCTCATATTCTCTACTAGCCGGAACCATGCGCCTAGCACGTCAGGATCTTCGCATAAGGCCCTCTGGAAGTCGTAAACGCGATTAAAACGCGTCTTAAGGTCTGGTTGTCGTTGTACGAATCGATGGGCCCAGAGCTTGCCGACGCGTCTTCCCCCCCGCGATTCAAGGATAAAATTAGCCATATCTTCTACACCAGCGAGCCGGGGCGCAAATCCTCTGGAATCCATATCCAGTATATACCGAATAATCACTTCCTCTTCTAACTCAGTCAACTTATGACAATTGGCTTGAGAATCTGGGCGGTAGGTTCGGCCAGCCATTCTGTCGGAAAGAGTCGTATATGGTACATTGTAGATCTTTGCCGCAGAGCGTTTGCTTAGTTTTTTGGACGACCGAATAGCCTCGATAGCTAGAGTAATTCGCGCTTCTTGAGTTTGAATTTCCATGGTAAATAGTTGAAGAAAACGTGTGTTGAAGTTTGAGGAGGTAGTGCCAAGGAAAAGTGATCGACTCGGTGATATGATCGACTCGCTGATAAACCACGTTATACTTATTTAATTTTACTAAATTAATCGAATTTATAACTTATAACTTACTTATATCAGTAGTCGTTATATACGTATAATACTAAGTATAAAAAGTACTCCTATAAGTAGTATTTAGAATCTCCTCTTCTCTTCTCTTCTAACTACTAGGAAAGAAGTAGGAGATCTATATCTTTAGCTAGAAGAAGAAGAGGAGAATAGGTTACTTATCTAGAAAGGAGTAGATAAGGAAAAGTAGGCTTTAGGAGAGGAGTAGGAAGGAGAGGCTAAAATAAGGTAGAAAAATAAGGTTATTTATAAGTATACTAGGTTCGTTAAAGTACGCTAGGTTCGTTAAAGTACGCTAGCTAGGTTCGTTAAAGTACGCTAGCTAGGTTCGTTAAAGTACACTAGCTAGGTTCGTTAAAGTATACTAGTTCGCTAGTTCGCTAGGTTCGTTAGTTCGTGTCACGATTACGAAATCAGCAGGTGACATTTGGGACCATGGGCTCAGACAGCACTTCGCTGACAGGAGAACCCATTGGTATTTAACCAATAGTAAGGATCGGGTGGTTTCATCAGGCTAGCCAGACGATCCAAGGAATTTCTCAGCAACCAGAAATCACGTGACTATATCGACTTGATCGAAATCGATGAAAGCGATGATCGATTTTATCGATTGCGATGGAAGCGATATATTGGGAACGAAGGTTCTATATAAGACTGGCACGTCTGCCATTAGATAGGAGCTTCGTGCTCAACTTAGTTATCAATCTTATCATATTAGTTTGACATCTTTGATACAAGTAACGAGTTCACTTCCAAGTGAACAACCCGATAGTCTTCTTCTTATCATAGCATACCAACCAGCGAACACCCAGCCAAGTTTAGTTAGCCAGTTTGAGTATTCGTTACAGTTCGTTAGTTCGCTAGGTTTATTAAAGTACGCTAGCTAGGTTCGTTAAAAGTACGCTTTATTAAGAGCTACGTACTACTATATATTTATACTCGAGTATCCTTTTACTCTAGATTAAGGACGTATATATCTACCTAATTTCTACCTATTTTACTACTATATTTTAGACCTATTTTAGACTTACTAAAACCTATAATACCTAGCCTTAGAAGTACTCCCGCCCTCTCCTATCCGGTACCCTAGCGAGGATAAGGAGTACTGATTAGTTAGGATTAGAGTAGGAAGGAGAGCGCTTTAATTTATACGAATAAGAATAGAGAATTCGTAGAATAGAAGTAGTAGGGAGAGGTTTAGAGGGGAGATTCTAAATACTACCTATAAGCTATAATATAGTATTATAGAGTTTCCCCGACTACTATATACTCTCTTTATAGGCTAAAAGACCCTTAATTATTAAGGAATTACTCAGAGCTAAGGGGGTTATTAGCTAATTAGTATTTAAGAGCTAAGCTTACTTAAGAGCTTATACTTTTTAATAGTTAAAAAGTTTAGCTATTACCTAAGCGCTAAAAAGTAATTAACTATCGGGCGATAATTAAATTTAATCGGTTATCTATTGAGTATATATAGAGACTGTACTTGGCCTACTAGTTTTCTATAAGGCAGGTTACCTAGAGGACAGGGCAAGATGAAGACAACCTTGGAAGACATGAACAACCACTAAATCAGGCGCTGCTATATCTCTTAATCCTCAAGTTCACTCACCCTTATAGACTCTAAATACCCCGCCAAGTTACTCCAACAGTGTGATTGTATTTGTCCCTTTCAAGTGAGGGAGCGGCCTCGCTCGTTGGGGGCCATTATCCCCCAATTCTGACAAATGCAGCCTCATCATGTATGTAGCAGCCTTCACCCCATCTCCTGGTCGCAGAAATCCGAACTCGAACCATTACAAGCGCTAAAGCGGTAACCAACTTCAAAAATGCGTCTCCTTAACACTAGCACGCTTACCTTGGAAGAATTTTATGGCGCTGTCCCCAAATATGCCATTCTAAGCCACCGGTGGAGAAAGAAGAGGTCTCCTTCCAAGCCATGAATGCAGGAAGGGCTGGGCGAGCATATCAGCTCATGGGCTACGAGAAAATCAATCGCAGTTATTTCCAAGCGATGGACGACGGGTTGCGATATATTTGGGTGGATACCTGTTGTATCGATAAAACGAGCAGCGCTGAACTTTCCGAGGCTATCAATTCCATGTTTTTATGGTATCGGAATGCGGAGGTGTGCTATGCTTATCTGTCGGACGTTGACGAGGATTCGGAGTTGTCTGGGAGTTTGTGGTTCACGAGGGGTTGGACTTTGCAGGAGTTGTGTAGGTGTTGATTGCTGTGAATACCAACCATTCTAACATATCTAAAGTGGCACCCTCGAAAGTGGTTTTTTATGGTCATGGTTGGACTCTTCTCGGTACTAGAGAGAGTTTGAAAATACGACTCTCCGATATCACTGGAATCAGGTCCTTGCATGACTTCCAGAATGCGTCTATCGCACAGAAAATGTCATGGGCATCCAAGAGGATAACCACCAGGGTTGAAGATATGGCCTACTGTCTCTTGGGTTTGTTTGGTGTTTACATGCCGCCTCTTTATGGAGAGGGCAAAAATGCTTTCTTGAGACTCCGGTTGGAGATCTTGAGCAAGAGTGACGACGAATCTATATTTGCCACGACAGAGGATCTCCCGGAGAGTGGCATGCTGGCAGCTTCTCCTGCTTCTTTTTGTGATTCCGGGGATGTTGTACAGATTGGAGTTGGAGGAATAGACAGAATTCCATATCACATGACAAATAAAGGGCTGGAGTTGAAGGCAGATATTACGAGTATCTCAACGAATCATCGTTTTGGATTGATTCTATTGCCCATCAATTGCAAACGAGTAAGTCAAATGGCCATCACTTTACGCCATTCTCACGGAGACCAATATTTTCGATTGCCGATGTATTTGATTCCGAGTTTACAATATTCTGGATTGCCAATGTATTTCCACCCGAGATTACCTAACCCAAGTACAGTTGGAAGAACCTTGTATATCCGACAGTGGAATTTTGATACCCCTTACCTTGCAGATGGCGCACCTGGGCGCTATGAATTTTTGATCCAGAACTATTTCGGGAACGAGGTCGAGAAATTTGGCACCAAAGTATTGGGAGTAATCACGAGGCGGGGGGGTGATTGCCAATTAGAGCTGACCGACACCAAGGGGCATGTTCTCCAGTTTGGAACCCTCAACATTATCGTCTCCGCTTCTTTGCCTGGAAGTTGGGCCACCATCATATACAAAACCGACACGAACATGTTGTTTGGGACGATGCTTTACTTCGATAACGAATTTCGTGTGGGCATACACGTCCTAGACCTCGCGGAATCAGGTTTACATGAACAGTTGTCAACGGGGGAGCCGATTGAAGCGCTGCAGAAACTTAACAAAGTGCCCATTCCTGGAGACGCTGGAGACTTCGCAAACAAAGCCTCGGATACTCGACGAGAAATTGGACATTCGTTTGCGGAGGGAATAAAAAAGATTGTGAAGGGACAAGGCAAGACGAACATTTTGACGCAAAAACTCCACCCCATGGTAGAAGACACGTTCCGGAAATTACTTAGCGAGGGATCACGGCAACTTTCTCATACTGCTCAATTGACAATGATTCGTCCACTTCTGGATCTCACAGTGCATGCCACATTGACAGGAGGCCCAAACCTAGGCAAAAAACGCTTTGGGGCTACTATTAGAATATCAAAAAGCCTCTAAAGCTTTATGGGAGATATATTTACAATCCTTTGAGACATGGAACCAATTGTTGAGTTGTTTTTCTGTTACTGCATGATCAAGACTCAATTGGGGCGTGGGGATGCGCCCGTTGGAGCAAGCGAGAACCGAGCTCCCGAGGCAACTGAAAGATGGAACGACCTGGAAGATTTTGAGGCTCATCTGTGCCCCTCGCGTCGGCTACAAGTCCCAATGTAACTTCAAAAGAGGCCGAGATATCTCGGCTCGGGTTCTGCTAGCTTTGTTGTCGCAGTGTTAAACTGTGAACATGTCCTTTCTGGCAAATCGAATACCACATACTTCATCTGGATAGCCCCAACAGAGGGCTTACCTGCGGTCAAATCAGCTTATGAAGTTGTGGACTCCACGATACCTTTAAATTGCCAATAACTCAATCATTCGGTCAAAATAGGATGCAAGTTCCAGAATTCAATGGGGTCGGAACAGGTCAAGGCCTCTTTATTATCGTTGCCTTACATGTATCTGCTTTGTCATGTAATTGTATTGCTTACTGGTTTTAGCCGAGAAATGTCCTGCATTGCCGTTGATTAAAGTGGTGCCTTGAATGCATCAGCTTTGTCATATATTGGGAAACCTCATGCACTGCCGTTTATTAAACGGTATTACGGCGGAGCTTTGATGTCGTGGAACATTCTTTTGGTGCTTAACTTCTATATAGTGTTACAGTACGAGCTTTCTTGGCATCTGTATTCGATGTGAGATCTAGAGGAGTCAGGTGACATGTCTTATATAGGATGTGTTGATGAAATGCCCAACTCAAAGCTAGTTTGAAGGATGTTCGTATTTAATTTTGGTTTCAGCGATACTTACATAATCGTAATACTGCAAGATAGTAGATATCGCTTAGTCTGCCGAGTTCAGTCCAAAGCCTTCCAAGTGGATGCTCGCAACCCCAAGTTTTTAAGTACTATCAAGCCTTTTTGATTGTAGCACCTTTGACTGCATCGGGATATAGTGCCGGTAAAGTAAGTATCATCGTCTGATTTCGGGTGTGCGGCGGTAAAGCCCACATGCTTCCTGCATGTAAGAAAATTTCCGCCCCACAAAATGGCTTTACCCTTGCATAAGCCATTGTCCCTTGATGAATCTAGATTGAAGGCGTATGTAGGTGAAGAGTCTTTTCTCTTGACCTGGAGGAGGAATCATAGAGCGGTGTATGACTTTGTCAAGCTCGGGACTCTCTCATATGCATTGGAGGATGAAGTCGAAGTTGTCTGGAGAGTTCTTTGAGTGTAGAGATCTTTTCATTCTGAGGGGTTGCTTCTCTAGCTTTAGGTTACATACAGTAAAAACCTTCTGAATGTTCAATCAAAGCTCTGATGCAGAAAATCTTTGAGCTGGTCAGAATCACATCAGCACTTCAGTCGTATCCCCTCCAATCGCCAGAGGATCGGGAAAAACATGGACTCGAAGTGGAGTAAAAGTGTCCATTTCTATAACATTTCCCTCGTAGAACAAAGTATTTTGGCCAATCAGGTCGCACTTCGAAGTATTTGAGCCGCAATTCGTTATTGCATCCACTTCAAGTACGCACATTTTCAGTTCCCCTAGCATTTGGAAGGGACGGAAAAGTGGTGCCCTCGAGTTTCGAGCTCCTTGTATAACATCGGTTTCCTATTTCTTGTTACATCACCTGCTGACTACATGTACGCAGTACAAAGTACTATATGGGTGGATATTTACCTAACGATTGCTACACGTGGATATAATGCATTTTGTCGCATTCATCTATCCACACGTCCACAAGACCTGTTTGCTATTAGCATACTGCCTTTCGACACTTCAGTAGGTACCTGGCTAACTCTTCTTCCTCATCTCCGAATGAAACTTTCACGTTCTTATGTCGTTGAGTTTCTCCAATTTAAGTTCATACAACTGCAGATATCTTATCACGTAAGACTTGAACCACCAACTTCCATTTCCAGTCAAGTCAGCAAGCCACAATATGACATGGAAAACTTAGTTTGTTCCAGAATTTGAGCCTCCAGCTCGTAAGACGAGATCCACCATTATCTACTTACAGGCTTACAGGTAAGTAAGCAAGCCACAATACGACTTAAAGAGCCTCCTCTCCTTCATAATTGAGTATCCAGAGGTATTCAATTTACAACATCTCAGCGCTAGGAGTAATAGCCTGTTAATTCGACCGAGCTTAAAAGTGATGTAGCGAATATATGTGTGTTTAGTTCAAGGAATTTGATGCCTTGAAAGTGTTTGTATTTCTACAAAAGTGGTAATTTAAACCAGTCCATGCGGCGTAATGGATTTAATGCCACTATATGGTGAAGTTCTTTAGGATTTTGACACCACAACCTTAAGATTTATGCAATTGTGAATTGAGAGCCCAGAAAGGACTTACTCATGATTCTAAATATTTTAAAACATCAGCTCTCACAATAGCAAGACCTATCGCGACGTACAACATAACTGACTTAAAGACCCGCATGGAGCTAACACTTCCCGCTAGGACGTTATAGATGGAACGCATTAACGTAGGAAGTTCAGTATCTCAGATGATATGACCAATTAACTCATCAGACTTGAGCGGATATGGATATCGTCAGACGACAGCTGCATATTTACATTTACAGTGCGCCAAGAAATCATGGGAAAGGAAGGCTGGATAGTTACAGGAAGGTATGCGAAAGTGTTACCATGTCATATTGCTACTATGTAAAGCTCGGGTAAGAAATATTATGGGACCAAGCATCATGAATAACGGAAAATATCTCATTTCATCTCTCCAAAGCACTATATAATTTCCATCCTCCTCCCAACAACGCATCCTCATCATCATCCATCTTCACAATCACCTCTATCCAACATCTTCACACTTCCCCCCAACCAACTCAACCACCCCAAACCACAAAAATGCAGTTCGTAGCAGCCCTCACCGTCTTCCTCACTACGGCCCTCGCCGCCCCTTCACCCCTCGCTCCCTCCCCCGAGGTCGCAGCTCTCCCCCCAATGGCTCCAGAAGCACTCGCTCGCTTCAGCGCCAAGCAAGTGACTTCCGCCAACATCTCTTCCGAGGCCGTCGCCGTCGTTGGCAAGCGTGCCATTACGCATTTGTACTATTGCCAGAATGCAGGCTTCGTGCAACCATGTGACAACTTTGAAGCCCGAACTGGAACTTGTTGTAAGTATCAAATTCCGATTGTGATGGGGAAGAGAGGAGGATGAAGAAGAGAGCATGAAAGCTGATTTTTGGACTGAATAGATAACTTCATTAACGGATGGAATGATGTTGTTTCCTCTGCCGGTCCTGATGCTGGGACGACTTGCACTTTGTACTGGTATGTCACTCTTCTCACTATCCCATTACCCTCCCCTTCTCTACCTCCCCACCTCTATCTTCCTCAAACTAATGATCTTTACTTGTAGGGACTCCGGCTGCCGTGGTCGTAGCGTCTCCTTCGTCAACCCTGGAATCTCCAACTTGGTCGATGTTGGATTCAACGACCAGGCCAGCTCTTGGAGATGCTCTTAGACGACACCATGGTGTTTACCCCCACTCTCTAAAAGGATTACAAAGGGAACATTGTGATAGAGAATATATGATAGATGGGTCGTAAGGTGATGGAGGAGAGAGATGACATATATGCGATGAAGTGGAGACTGTCATTACTGCCAATTCCTTACCATGGGCCCATGGTTGAGTAATCTTAATTCATTTACTTAATTTCTTAATAAAAGCTATCTTCTGGATCCTTCAGGTCTTTTATCTGTGCGATGTACATGGAAATATGTTAGGTCTATCGTGTATGAGCTTTATTGTCTTCTACCCTACCTTTGTATCGCCAAGGCAGAAGCGAGCGTTTGGCGAGCCCCTTTTTCCGCTGCGTCAGTTTCCATAGATTATCTACGAATAAACTTATAGCAGGCGTTACAACATGAAGTTTTATATGGTATTTCTTGTTTCTTGCTTATGAAATCAGCTTTCTAAGTATATATATAGTTTACCAAACCTTGCATTTATCTATTCGAGATGTTATCATCTTATTGATATCTCTACTCATACCTACTATTTGGAGCACAGTTTTGAATAATATTATCAAGTCAAATAACACACTCATTAATATGTTATCTCTCACGAGATCCTCTCATCTTATTGAAAAAAAAGACCCCACTAAATTTATGAAAAGACAATAGTTGTATCACTATTGGCCGATTGTATAGTTAGTGAATAAAAAAGAATCTGACCCCACGGGGAAAGGGGAAGCGACGATTAAGCAAAATATTGAGTTTGAGCTTTACTCGAAGTGGCTCGACAGGGAGGGTTGGCCAGGGTTACACTACCTACGGAGTATACGATCCGTAGGACAGACTCAATAATGTAAGGTAAGCTTCTATCCCCGTTCCAGTTCTCAACACTATAGAAACTTTATAGCTATAGCTCAAAGTCAATTCACCTTGTGAATTCAGCTTCTTCAGCCAAGATTTGGGTTGTGTTAGTCCAAGAAAAGCTTCTCAAGCTCGTAACAAGGTAAACAACCCCTTCGAAGAAAATCAAAATACTGCGTTATTGATTTTGTCTTTCAATTTCAGTCCTTGTCTTTATTGCCTTTGCTTTCTGTTTGTAGGATACGTAAGCCAGCGTCCAGGGATCTGTAGATAGCCTCGTCAACTTCCCTAGTTGTTACTGTATCGGGTACAAATCTTACGATTCGGTCCTCGCTTATTCCCCTTCACCATGTACCATCACATACTGGGTACATCGATTTCCCCGCCCTAATATGAAATAGCGCTATGTGATTGGATATCTAAACCTTGTTGCTCGATTCAAGTGGTATGTTTCATGAATGGGAGGCTAAGAGTGGCAAAAATCGGAAGATATTGAAGCGAAAGTCATAAAATGTTCTCATTCACGGGTTATGCCCATGAGAAACCTCTAGCGCTTGCGTGATCAAAGCTTTGAACTACAAGAACTGTATATTGATCTTGTAACCTCAAACTCTTCCCTTTTCCTATCCATACACACATCTCTCCTCCTGGCAACCCGTTGTTTGTCGAGACATTACAGCCTCATAATTGCTCGTCTTGAACGTTTATTGCTCATGGATCATAGCAATCAAGCAACGGGGACGCGAAATTCCTCCCAGGTACACTCAGTAAGCAATCCTGAACAGGAAAGCGATGCTAGCTCCTCCGTTGAACAGCTTGCCGAGAAGATATTAGAATATGAGCTCAGTAGCGACTCGTCCACCATCCTGCCTGAAATCATCCCATCAGCATATAAGAACATTAACAATCTCACCATTTCCACGCCAAGTGCCACCACTATAGAAGACGAGGAAAAGCGATTCGCAATCTTTGAATTGTCCCCAGTCTCGCCAATCACATTGACTTCGCCTACCTCGTCGGTTGGAGAAGACTTTCCGATTCTTTCGTCTCGATCCTCCGATACGGTTGTTGAAGATGCTTATCCCGAGGGTGGTCTTCAGGCATGGCTTATTGTTTTCGGCGCTTGGTGTGGCATGTTTGCATCCCTCGGCGTTGGTAGTACTCTCGCAACATTCCAAGCCCATATCTCAGTCAATCAAATGGCATCTTATTCCCCAGAACAGATCGGGTGGATATTTTCCATCTATGCTTTCTTGACCTTTGGTTGTGGCATCTATACAGGTTCGCTCTTTGACATCTATGGCCCTCGATGGTTGGTCCTTTGCGGAAGTATTTGCCAGGTAGCTTGTATGTTTCTCTTGCCACATTGCAGCTGTAAGTCTACCCACATCCAATCTCCAAGGAAGCGAAAATAATCCCCTAACTTGAATAGCCTTCTATCACTTTGCAGTCGTATTCGGTATCCTCGGTGGAGTCGGTTCTGCTTTGATCTTTACTAGCTCAATTGCATCAGTCGGCCACTTTTTCAATAAACGTCGGGGACACGCTACGGGAATTACTGCTGGAGGTGGTGCTTTTGTGAGTAGCCAGTCATTTCTTTTGCTATCTTAATAAGAGTCGGACCAGTTGATATTAAGGAATATACATGCTGACTCATTCATAGGGTGGCATCGTCTTCCCACTACTTCTCCAAAGTCTCATACCGAGGATTGGCTTCGCTTGGGCAGTACGTATCATGGGATTCATCATACTATTGTTATGCATCATAGCATGTTTACTCATCCGGTCTCGTCTCCCACCCGCCCCCCGGTCGCCGCATCCGGATTTTCGAATTCTGGCCAATCCCGCATTTGCTACCACAGTCGTTGGAGTCTTTCTCGTTGAGTGGGCACTATTCATACCACTTACATATATTACCTCTTATGCCCTCAAAGAAGGATTCCCATACGAATTATCTTATGCCATTCTTCCGATCTTGAACGCCGGTAGTGTATTTGGTCGTTGGATCCCTGGTCTTTATTCCGATCTTCTGGGACGCTACAACACATTTATCCTCTTTCTACTTATCAGTATTTTTTCTATTCTTACCATATGGTTTCACTTTGGGCCTTCCACTCCTGGCCTCACCACTTTTGCACTTATCTTTGGATTCTCATCTGGAAGCAATATTTCGTTGACACCGGTCTGTATCGGCCAATTGTGCGATACGCAAGATTACGGGCGATATTATGCAACTTGCTACTTTATTGTCAGTATTGGTTGCTTGACCGGAATACCACTTGCTGGCGAGATTCTACAAATTTGCCATGGCAGTTATTGGGGACTGATACTTTTTACCGGCGTTTGTCATATTGGCGCCCTTGCTGCATTTATTATTGCCAGAGGTTTGGGTGGTAGTTGGAGTGTGTGGAAGAAGTACTAACATCACAGATGTCATAAACTGGTTATTAGATCAGACTTTGGTTATTCTTACAGAGGAGAGTAGACTTTTTTATCATTGCTCACTAGAAATTATTATTAGATGGTGTACCAGAATAGCGAGTACAATACTCGTAATAGGTTTTGAGGCTGCCTCCCTAGGTAGAATAGGCCGAAGTCTTAGTTTGACAGGAAAAGCTACTCGTCTCTGATGGGTAGCACGGACTGCAAACACAGCCATTCCTAGGCGAGGAAAATATTAAGTTCAATGCCAATTCAAGTAGCCCCGCGTTCAAACACTAGTAAAAAATTTATAATAAAATTCGCGTATGAAAATAGGGGCGGCGGTCTAAAAGGCACCATCACTCAATTGCCGCTTTTATATATAAGGTTACGAGTGCAGCATAGTTCCCGACATAGTTGAGGTGCGAATGTCTTTTTCGGCTCAGGCTATAATTCTTTTTGCTTTCGCTATAATGCTTTTTGACTAGCCGAATATGGGAAGAGGGTCCGCCGTGCCCTGGAGTACTGAAAGTCCAAAAGTGGCCATATTAAAAATTGTACCGTAGGTACCTGTGCTTTACTATCGACGACGTCGATATTTGTGGGCACCTCGACGCTTATTCGTGAAATATATATAAAAAGTTTAGTGTTCTGAAAAAAGGGGGCGACGTAACAGTAAGGCGGTTTATATTCCACTAACCCTAACCTATAGCCCTAACCCTAACTCTAACCCATTGGGGCTATTAGGATGCGACAGTAAGGATACAGCGACAGTAAGGGTAGATGTACCTCGTGTGCCTTAAGGTATAAATACGCTTTTTCCTATTTACACCCAAAACACTGCTAAAAGGGAAACGCCGAGTCACCGAGGGCGGCGGCAGGGGATCAAAAAGCATTATAGCGAAATCAAAAGCATTATAGCCTGAGCCTCTTTTTCTCATGACGTGTTTGGCTCAGATTAGTGGAGTATGCACTATTCGGTAGTATACCCCTACATTCCCAAAACTCTACGGTTTTAGAAGTAGGTATGCACCGAGTATATACTGGACTACATACTCGAGTACTCCAATTGTATACCATTCAGCTTCCACTGACTATAGTAGTGATTGCTATAGTTCTTTACTCTTCAGTTATATATATACTGTATAAACAACATCTCTAGAGGGGTTTATGATACCTTTATTAATGCTAGGTAAAATAAGCGAGTTTACGGAATACGCACCCTTTCAATGGGTCTAAGCGCACAAATAAGTCTTCTATGATATAGGAAAAGACTCGCTACAAGGATACGCGTTATAAGGATATCCGTTTATATCCTCATTCTATCCGGCCCCAGCCATATCCTTGTAGCGAGGTCTTTCTCTACTCTGAACATACTTCAAGTGACAGACTACCGGTACTCCATCCGAAGGGTAACCTTTCTCTGCATTCGATGTGCTAGCTAAAAGGTCCTTATCCTAGCGAGTCAGGATCTAACTAGGAGTGTGCACGCTTACTATGTATGGTGCACCCTGGTGGCATTACAAGTCAAACAGGCTGTTGGTCGCCATTTTCTCCTCACGGTCGCACAAATCAAGAAAAACTTCAAAAGAAAAAAAAACGACACAATCAGTACTGGCACTGTGCCTGGTGCTATGCTCGGACCGCGAAATGTGCGACATGGCTGACCATCAAGAAACCAAACTTGATGTGAACAGTCCCAGAGCCAATCACAACCACACCAGGGAGCGGAAGCAGAAGAACAATGGGAGGTGGGACTGGCTCGCAGGACCACGACCGGATATCCTATCTCCTTTTCAGAAATTTGTCTTAGACGGAGTGGATTGGACTGCGTCGCCTCTAGGTCCCATAGCTCAATGGCCTATACAACTCAAACAAGTGGTTTTTGCGGTAGAACGTGACACACAACCCGCGGTCGTATTTTGGGGGGAGTTGATGACGATTGTTTACAATGAGGCATATTCACAGCTCATTGGTAACAGCCACCCCAAGCTTCAAGGAAACGATCCAAGAACTGATTTCAAGGGTCTTTGGCCTCAATTCGAGAAGCTGCTGGTCAAGCAACGGATGGATGCCGAAACGGTTGTTGATGATGATGCACTCGTTATGATCGATCGCCATAATTTCTTGGAAGAGACATATTTCAGCTGGAAATTCATCCCCCTACTTGGGGTTGATGGTTGCGTATCGGGGAGTTACGTTACAGTTGTCGAAACGACACGAGAAGTACTTATCGAGCGAAGAAGTGCCATCGCACGTTCTTTGAGTCGGGAATTAGCTCGAACAGGAACAACAACGGAAAACATATGGAGGCGAATTATCGCTGGACTCGCGGACGCTGGCAGAGATATGACAAGTGCCGTAGTTTACTCGCTGAAGTCTGCGGATGGAACCTCAGTTGGAGCATCAACTTGTAAGGAATTTCGACATGAAGCTGGGACCGGCATCATAAGCGGCCGTGAGTTAGTACCAGCAGTATATATAATGAATGACTGCGTTCCTACCAGTCTTGAAATTCCGATACGAAAATCAATCGAATCCAGAAAAATTGAGGTGGGACCCCTTCCGAAATTCGAACAACCAGTCGCATGGCGAGACGACATCATACCAACCGATTTTGCATCTTGTCCCATAATCTCTACGGATACAGATGAGTTACTAGCAGTTCTAGTACTGGCACTCAATCCCGGAAGGCCCTTCGATGGCGAATACCGAAATTTTATTGAGATGCTCATACAGCAGATCATAACGCCTCAGGTTACTGCCACAATGACAGGTGAAAGGCGCCAGACCATCGAACGACAAGAGATAATCCACAGAGAGAAATTGTTGAAAGAGCTCTCAAAAAGCGAGTCGAACTTAGCGAGGATAACAACAAGAGCCCCGTTCGGGATGGCCATTCTTAATATTGACGGATCTCCTGTTACAGCCAACCAACACTGGCAAGATCTCACCACATTGGACCTTGAATCTAGTATAGCTGATTGGGAAAGAGTCCTTATGCCAGGGGAACTGGATATTGCTTTGGAATCATGGGACCGCGTTTGCACTCATGGCGAGGCGGTTAAGTATCAAACAGCAATCAACAGGCCCTGGAGACCCGCAGGCGCCGACGTCGACGCAGACGACGAAGAACATAATTGCACGCATATCATATTCACAACATTTCCCAACTTTGATGAGAACGGAAAAGTTGCCACCGTCATGTCATATCTCACCGATATAAGTGAAATAAAGTGGTCTGAGAGACAGCTGAGAAAGAGAATGGAACAAGCGATCGAGATGAAGTTGCAACAGGAGCGTTTTATTGACATGACAAGGTTAGTTTTGTGTCTCAGTTTCTTGTTTCTATCTATGTGACCTCGGTGCTCATGGAAGGAGGACATTGGAGTATAGCATTGGGAATGAGACTTGCTTGATACCAACTCCCTCCTATCCCAAGCAGCGTCCATTGATCGGGTTTTGAGCGTTTCAAACGAAGCTCATCTACCGTGTCCTGCGGATCAGATTTACCCCTAGGGTAAATAGGAGATTTGAAAGATTTACTCGAACCCTCGGAATCATGCGCAGAAGTACGAGTGTTGGTTTTCTTGAGCTTCTTAATATTTTACGATAGTTTCTGTCGCGATGCTTGCATGTCATTCAGCGCTATGATTGTGCTCACAGACAACCTTAACAGTTCACAATGCTGACAGTGCCTCCCAAGTCATGAAATGAGAAATCCGTTATCAGCACTTATGTAAGCAACTTTCCACTTAATACCAACTTCAAATTTCTTTGTTCAGTGCGCAAGAGGGCTTACGATTTTCACTTCCTGCTTCCGACTCCTAATTCAACAAAAATTGTGCTCATTGTTCTAGTGGTTGTGCCGACGAAATCATCGCTGCACTTCGAGATTACCGCATGACCATCCAAAACCCCCATTTTTGGCCCTTGCCACCGTCCCCTACACATGAGCGCAATGAAAGGCAGCCATATGTCGAACCCCTTGAAGAATGCATCGAATCAGCAAAGACAATAATATACTGTGCTATGCATCAGAAACGAATAATAGACGACATATTAACGCTCTCTCGCCTGGACTCCAACTTGCTTCCAGTTTGCCCAGAACCCTCTCAACCAATCCATCTCATCAGATCTGCCATGAAGATGTTTGATAATGAGCTCAGACATGCTGCGATTGAGTTTGAATTCATCGAGGAGGCATCAATCCAAACTCTTGGTGTCCATTGGACATTACTGGACCCTTCCCGTGTCCTTCAGGTTTTGATAAACCTCATGACAAATGCCATCAAGTTTACTCGATCACTGCCAAACGCCCGGATTCAAATCAATGTAGGAGCATCTTTACAATTACCTTCGGAAACGAATGAGCATGGAGTCGAATACGTTGCGAAAAGCAAAAACAGCAGTAACCAGGACCAGACGGGAAAGGCAGAGTGGGGAGATGGTGAAATTATTTACCTCAGCGTTACTGTGAAAGATACCGGCTGTGGTTTGAGCAGGGAGCAGAAGACGAACCTCTTTCGACTTTTTCAACAAGGAAGTCCCAGAACCCATATTCAGTACGGAGGATCAGGACTAGGTCTCTTTATTTCTCGCCAACTTGTTGAGATGCAGGGGGGCCAATTCGGAGTTGTCTCGGAGCTGGGGAAAGGCTCAACTTTCCATTTCTATATCAAGACGCGGAGAACGCATCCGCCAAAATCAGAGGACTTGGGCTCCGCAAATAATGATATTCAGCTCATGATGAGTCAAGATGCTCTTCGAGAGGCATGCGGTGTTCAAATATCTCCTGTACAAGAGGTGGTTGAAGACAAAATGTCGAAGTTGGAAATAGGAGAAGTTGCGGCAGAACGCTCTCGCAAAGCCTCGACAAAACCGAATCCCAGCTACAACATCTTAGTAGTGGAAGACAATTTAGTGAACCAAAAGGTTGTCACGAAACAGCTGCGTAAGGCGGGACATACCGTGTCAGTGGCCAACCAAGGGGAAGAGGCTATGGAGTTCATTCAGCGCTCGGAATATTGGGCGCCCAGTAAGTCTTCTGGCGATGGCACAAGAGAAAAACTTGATGTCGTTCTGATGGATCTTGAAATGCCGATTTTGGATGGGTTGAGCTGCGTTAAACGTATTCGGCGGCTGCAAAGAAAAGGCCAAATTCTTAGGCACGTGCCCGTTATTGCGGTGACAGCAAATGCTCGCAAAGATCAAATCTTGGATTGTATCGAAGCTGGAATGGTGAGTTGATTTGCATCAAGGATTCTATTATGGTGTGGGGATTGACTAAATGTACGCAGGATGATGTGACAACGAAACCTTACCGCATGAAAGATATGCTTCAACAGATCGATGCTTTGATGGCGAAGGACTTTTCTTGCTAGAAATAGGAAGAATGGATTCATAGATCCGTAATGTAATAGGATAGAATGTTAGGTGAAACGAGACAAATGAGTTATGATGGTCGTTTAGGATTTCAAGATCTTGGCCGTTTTGTGTCTCTGAATTTGGAGCGTGGGAAATAGTCTAGATTCATTAGACGCATTATATTAACAGATTTGTACGAGTTGCAGATCTTGTACTTGAAAATTTGAAGCGTCCAAGTGCTACATCCCCAGGCAGCGTACAACGCCGTATTTTCGCAAATGAGTGGAGGAGCACCTCCAAATTTCGACTTCCATAAAAGGTTTTATAACGTGTCGAAAAGCCCATTTGACTATTTTACATGTCTCAGAACATTGTATTCGTGAGAAAAACAATTCGTGAGCAAAAGTTCTGAAGCCTCTAGCCCGCATCCCAGGCTATCCCCTCAGTTGACAGTAAGGATGAGCTTCCTCTGGCTGGAAGGAGGATCCTGGTCCCCGAAGCGCACATTTTCCTCAATTGAGTTTCCTCAAACTACTCAAGGGGTCCCTTTCCAATTCAACACGGATGAACACGACGGCGTATTCCAATGAGGGAAACCTTTCCCGCATCCCCTTACTTTTTATGTCGTCATGTTTTCGGTTTAACCGGCTGAGTACATCTCTACAAGCGAGAATAAGCCAGGGGGACGGTGGCAGTGAGAATTGTTGCTTGGGACGCAAGGCGGAACATTACCAACGAATATGATATCATCAAAAGATCCAGGTATCTCAAGTTCGGTTTCTAGTTCAGTAGAGAACATTTCAGATCCGTCTTCCTAGAAGGGAAATATCACATGTGCTATACCCAGGGACCCTTGAAATACCTTTAGTATTCTAGGTTGTCTTCCGGTGATCTGAAACCTTATATCTTACCAACAAAGAGGATGAAACCGATCCGAAAACTCAGGTTAACGTTACTTGATCAAATTAAAGTATTAGAGATGATTACGTGGGGGCAAAGCTACCTTTAGTAAATATAGGCTATCCTTTTTTACTTGTACCTAAGTGGTCTGGAGTTCTCCGATTGCCTAACCAGTGCTTTTTTTGGGTTTATAACGAGAGCACTACTCGTACAATCTAACCGTTCACCACGTCGATAACGGCTGACCAGCTCCTGTCTCGCTTAGCGCAAAGAGAAAATATATATCAGAAGATAAGAAGATAAAACGTCCTTATCGTCGCCCATGCCAAGAGCCTCGCCATAAGGATAACTTCGTTTACTTTTATCACTACGAGTAAGGAGCTTGCCCCGCCAGTAGCCCTGTATCGAGGTTTATCTGTAATATGGACGAATGTAAAGGTACCGGACAGCTCGCCTCCCCACCCCCTTAGGTACAAACGAGTTGTTATAGGTAGGGTATAACCCCACAATATAACATTATAAGCCAATTGGATTGCTCGATTTGTGTGGAGGTATATTCGAAATTGACAAGGGGTGACGACGCTTCACTGTAAATAAGAATGGGACCGTGACCAATGAGAACTAGAGGGGTCACGCGAGCAAGGATAAGCCTGGTGGAAGTGGAGCTCCCGAATTCTCACCGCCCAAAGACCAAACACCAACCACCGAAAAACAGCTCCACCATGCTCAGCGGGACTGGATCCTCTGAGCTTTGCGCAACCATCAAAAACTCGTCTTCATCCTCCCTCAATTGGCTTGTGAGGAGTTCCAACTCCGCATCTTCATTGCAACTCCGCCAACCCGCATGCCACCGCACGTCGCATCTATCGAGTTCTAGAAGTCAGAAAGTACGGAGTACGACGATTCGAGGACGAGTGGATTCTTCGCCTTCAAGATGGCATATCCGACACCGCCGCCCACTTCCTCTCCAAAGGAGGACACGCATCACGATTACCGCACGACCCAAGACTTCCGCAGCTATGATACGCCGCAGCAAACTCCTGCCCTGACCCGAATTCCAGCTCAAGAGGCCTACTACCATGCTGGTTCTGAGCCCAGCTCTCCCAGGCAATCCTACACAAAGCCATACCAAGCCCAAGGCAATGGAGGCAATGGCCCAGAGCAAAGACTCGTTCGCTCCAACACCGACTCGCCAAAGCATTTCTATGGGCCGCCACATGCTCAAAAGCTGAATGACCTTGGTGTCACTGGTCGAAACCAAAGACCAGTCGATGGTACATACACCATCCGGTCGGGCAGTCGATCCCCTCCTCTCCACCACGACAACTCTGACCACCCAACTCGTCCCAGCTCGGGCCAGCGAAGACGAACACCCCCTCCTCGACCACTATACTTCTCTCCAACCAATCGCCCTCCCTCCCCATACAATGTGTCTCGTCCCCAACCACGTCCCGGCTTTATGAAGCGGATGAAGGATAAGGTCTCATATTGGATGCGCAAATTGCTCGATTGGGCGAAACGTAACCCTATCAAAGCGGGACTGGCAAGCATTGTGCCACTCGTGCTGGGGGCCGGGATGATCAGAATTATCACGGAATTGAGTTCTGTGGCTAAGACACTGCTGAACAAATTGGAAATGGGCATGGGAGGTGGCCGACCAGGGCAGAAGAGGAAGCCTCCAGTCAAGGAGGGTTGGGATTGGGGTCTACAACATTTCGTTGGCTTTGGAGGAACCAAAGGTGGACCCTTGGATGGTATCATGAAGATTTTGCAGATGTTTATGTTAGTACCTTCTCCTTTTCATCACATTGAGAAATTTTTGATCATTCATAACACCATGCTAATACAAAAATAGGAACCACTACGCAAGACTTACACCCAGTGCGGTCCCTAGAGCGGCCTGCATCCTCCTCGAATTGTATTTTTTAGAGAAGGTCTACTGAAGGCAATGGGTCTCAATGTATAAAGGCGAGTGTTATTCATGATCAATTCCAGCGCTGGATGAACAGAACATACGAAACGAACGCAACGCATAAGCTTACGATATGATGAAAATGCATATGAAAACAACACATAGATTGAAAATGAGGGAATGAATTTAACGAATTGATGGTATTTTTGCATGGTTTCCTTTCGCATGGTGGATAGATGAACTTTTTAGGGCTACAAAAAATGAGAAGCATTACTCTATTCAAGTCCCGATGCACCGTCTATTTGATTTGATTTTGTCTTTGGCACTTGAGTTGGAATTGATGTACTCTGAATTTTGCTTCGTGTGTTCATACTCCTAAACATTGCCATTTTTTCCGTCTCATGTTGAGAACTTCTCTACATATGCGTTTCGTCTAAACGTTGTTTGTATGTTCATATTATTTCGAGGATAAAAAAATACATGGAGTAAATAAATAGGACCTCGGGTGATTTGTCATTCTTCTAGATGATTGGTGAGGTAGTAGTTGTGTCGCCTTGGTGGTTCCTTATTTGAGTGTCGCTAACGTCACTTCGTGAAATTACTTCTCTGTTCCTTTTCCTTCTCCATGAATCTGGCGAAACGATCTTAACAGAAGGTCCATCTCTCGGTTTTCAGGCGTCGATAGGTCTTGGAGGGAGAGAGCGTAAATTTCTAGCATTCAAAGAAAGTTAATAACTCACATCTTGGATCATGAACCTTCCCAATGCTGTGTACAATATTTGTAAACGCGACTACGTTTGCGATGCTAGCCGACCAAGATCTAAAGATGGCTCAGCACATAATTGAATTCTATTGATGCCATTCTTCACTAACATAGACCCAAGAATGAATTAACCCAGAATCACGACCCTCCGCCTTTTGGCATCCGCATCCGCAAAACTCATGATATCGGAAGAACAACCATAGCAAAGTCAAAGATTGCTCCACTGTAAGGAGAAGGAAGATACACAATGAGGGCTACACAAGTTCACTCCTGGCCTTGGGTTGTCTGACAGTCTGAGTGATCGGAATACATTGAAGAAAGTATGCGAGGGGGACTTGTGCCGCAAAAAGGGGTTCAAATTAGAGTTAACTAAGAAAGATAGTCAAAATCTTTGAATCGTAAAAGTTTGAGGGTAGAATAACAGCACAGACAACTTTGCAAATGTGAGACTGGTGATGTCAATCAGTTCGCCGGAGTTGACCTGCAAGCTTCTGCCACTGAAAGAAGTTCTTGCAAGCCGTGATAATCAACATACTTCTGGAATACCTCTATCTTAGTTTTGGAATCTTATTAGAACAATTTGGCTGGCACTTAGATCTGTGATATCTGTGCAATAAGGCTGTGTATTATTCAATCAATACTAATAATAAAAAAGCCCCCGGAACATGTGTAGTATTTACGTTCCCATCAACCCACATATAGCTTTTCCAAGCATACAACTATATTATCAATTTCCTTTTAGCCATCCTGTCGCATGGAAGAATTCAGCAACATCACGCTGACAGATGCTAAAAGGTTAAGCCAATCGTCTGCACCAAGAGCTAGGCCTTTCACGGGTCAAAAGAAAATTCGGCTAGTAAATGGTATGTGATATGAAGTAAATGTGGGTCAAGAGGTAGTTGTATTAAGTAGGTAGCTAGCCAGGGGTCCAGGCATCTTAAATACTCTCCTCGTAAGCTAGTCTTTATTAGGCGCCCTATTTCCATTTACTAGACTTGCACTTGACAACCCATCTCCCATATCGCTCCCAGGTTCCCAGCTCGCCAAAATGAAAGCAAGCTCAGATCCCATAGGCTGCTTGATGCCTTGGAACTTGAATCTCGGGTCAGCTTGCTCAAACAGTGCTTTCCAGTCATGAGCTTCTCGCTCCCGCGAATTTTGAATTGTCAGCATGGTTAAATCCAGCGCTCTGTCACAAATTAGCACTTTCACATCAAGTCATCATTGTACATACCTCAGCCTCCTCTCGGCCATCAGTGGGAGGGTACCAGGTTCTGGTAAGCAAGCATCGTTGATGACGATTCTTGCGTGTTGCTTCAGCGCTGGGATCAAATTGCGGAGCATACGGATACAATAAGTATCCGGCCAATTGTGGAAGACGCGACGGAAATAATACACTTCAGCATTCTTGACTGGCTGTTCGGTGAGGAAATCGTGCGACATGAAGGTTATCCGGTTGGCCAAATCTTCGGGTAGTGAAGGGCGACTGTCAATTGTGCTAGGGAGGTCTTGGACGACGAACTTTAGAGATTTGTATTTGGTAGCGAGAGCTATCATTGAACCTCCATGAGAACCTCCGAGATCGACTACAGTTCCTTCTTTCAAGGAACTCCACAGTTCATAATCGATAAGGTAGTGTGGTGCGAAGCCTGTGTCTGCGGCGAAGGCTGACATTCCTTGACCGAAACGGGCGGCTCGCTTAGGGTCCTTTCCCAGCTCTAAATACATGGAATCTTGAGTGTCATGGGCCTTGGAAAATCCCTGTTTCAAAGTCAGAATTGGGCCAGTAGGTGTACGGAATGAGATTTACAGTGTGATTGGGCTCCTGGGAGTTCGGCCATTTGATCATAGCCGGAACAGTCTAATTCAGTCAACAATGATCAATGTTGCAAAGACGACTTTCCTCACCTGAACGGCTGAGGGCCAGATATCGTCGGCCAGTGCACCCATCCATGCTTTCATTTTGCTGTTCTCCGCCAGCATCTGTGAAAATGCTGTATGAGCGACGATCCCCTTTCTGGGCTCGCGAAAAATATGATGAGCCATCGCATGTCGGAGAACTCTTCTCACGTCCGGCTCATTCAATCCGCAAACTTTGGAGACCTGGTCGAAAGTCGCCTCGCCTCCGACCGGAAATGTCTGTTCTATGTTGTAGCGATATATAGCGTGTAAGCTGACGAAATAATTTGGCTAAAGAAGAGAGGTTTGTTAACAGATCCTTTTCAAACTTTTCTAAAACTCAAACTTACTGGATTACTGAGCAGAAATTGTTTTGGGCCTTGGAGAAGCTCCTTGAGCTCGGTAGTAGCGTCAATGACGAGCTCCCGAGAAGCCTGAAGATCTTCTGGTAGGTCTAATTCCGGACAGCCAACATCGAAAGAGGGAGTGGGTTTATTGTGTGAAAGCAAATAGTCGTCTATCTTCTGTGTATGGGTGGAGACGATGGTGGTCAGCTCTCGAATTCTTGTATTGTTTGAAATCATGTCTAGAAACTAAGGTCGAAGTTTCGAAGTGTCTGTAGGTGAGTAGCGAGGAAGTCTTTTATACTTGTCCAAACGCGAGGCAGAGAAGAGAAGAAAGCTCTTGGAGAAAGATGGAATACCGCAAGATGGGAATGTGTCTGGAGTAAGGAGATCATGGTTCGACGAACGCCTTCTTTTTGTAGCCGCAAGAGAGTTCGTTGGCGACTCGGCCGATTGTCTTCTTCACTGCTTGTCAGCATTTTTGATTTCCCGCAAAGCCAACATGAACCAACTTATTTGCAAATTATGTGGGAGCTGAAAAAGTAGAATCTTTCCAATCAAACAGCTTCATTCACATCAGGCCATTACAACGAAAGTGTTTTTGCGGGAAAGTTCGGGGTCCTTGTGCTGTGATATTGCATTATTCAGCGTAAGATTACGGGTATATGCGTGTCGGATATCCGATTCACGTACGGGGTATTGGACGTCCGAATTTATTATGGTAAAGATAGAGTATTGACATGGCAAAAATGGAGGGAAAATACTATACCTTTGCGAGCATATACTCGTATCAGATTCTAGAACATCTATAGTAAAATCTTTCATAGAAACGTGAGAAGAATAAGGTTACTCTTAATCGGAATTTCCTGAAAGCATTAGAATAATATGTAATTCAATATTAATTAACCAAAAGAGCTGGTACATCGCCCCCCGGGAGTATAGTAAATCGACTCCCCCTCGCCTAATAAGCGGTCCGAACCAACGTTACTGTACCAACGTTCGGCAAATGGAATAAGTACGATTCCCTGGAATTCCCAAATTCAGTTCCATCTAGATTACTTCTAGAGCACTATTAAAATGAATCATTCCTTCCCTCGAAGAGGCATACAATTCTAAGAAGACGGCAATGACATACATGAACCACCTTTTCAACTTATAAGAGAGTAAACTATAACAGGAGTATAATAGATAGTAGCTAAATACGCGTATTTAGAAATATTTGTATATAGATCCCCACTTATAGAGTTATATGTATATCTTTTTATATAGTACAAAGTTTCAAATTTGGTAAGCTAAACGTAATCTAATTCACAAATATACCCCTCTGTCCTGATTAGCACGGTACTAAAAGCCTTCCCATGGTTTGGCCTCTAGTATCTTCGCCCCACTTTGATTCCGACAACTGTCCCGCGATCACCTGTCCAAGCCGTGTACGAAATGAGAAGAGAAGTTAGCAAACCCTTACTGCACACTAGTACTCAAAAGAGAAGCAATAAATCTCTGGTTCTAAAACTTGAAAATGGTGAAGAACCTCAACGCTTGTATTTGATTGATAGGATGTAGGCACCGTGATGTAAGGTACTGAGTTTATCACTGAAATTTATATCGTGTTCCACACAAAGTAGGACATTCGGAGCTAGCACAGGTTTTTAACTCGCTAAAGATGGTTAAGATATGTGACGTATATCGATAAAAGTCCTCGTAAGTGCTCCCAACATCTGGACAGAAGATTCTCACTGTTGGTTTCACTACGTGTGTGAAATGATACGGTATGAATTGTTAATTCATATTCGTATATCTCCCTTGAAGAGTGTGGCGTGCTAGCTAATCCTGTCCGGGTAGTGTTGTTGGATGTCTAAGATAGAGCCACGTGACCAACCCCCCTTGCGATGCCAGGACGGCGATATCGTGAATATCGCGATACTCTACCTATACAATATTCAAGTGCAGATAGTGTCGATGGCAATGGCGACCTTGGATGGATGAAGAATGTGAAGAGGGAATTGAGTGATATTGGGATTTGGGCCATGGCTATAAAGCTATAATGAGAATAAGTATTTAGTTACCAATGTACAATCTCGCTTCCCGTGTATCTAACCCCTTTCCACTACAATCGCATCCCCCAACCCAATCCAGCCCTTCAAAACCCACCTAAGCATAACTTCTTCACACAACACTACCAACCACCCACAAACCACCAATCATGCACTCAAACTCCCCACCAACCTCAAATCCCTACTACTAGCCCCAACCCAAACCCCAAAACTCCCCGTCGGCAAAACCCACCGTCCACGGGCAGTATCCCAAAAACTCAGATCCTTCCGTCTCAATCCAAACGTAACAACACGACTCTCTCCCGGCTCCAAACTCAGCTTCTGGAAGCCCCTCAATTGCCGGATAGGAGTCGCCGGCGCAGAGCTGGGCAGTCCAATATAAAGCTGCGCCACCTCGGCCCCAGACACCGTGCCGTTGTTCGTAATAGTTGCGGTAACGGTCGCCGCGATATCGTATAGATTCGCCAGTCCACCCGGCGCCTTGATGGTAGAGGGTGAGGAAGCGGAGATCCGCGAGGTGGTTAGGGCAGAGTATGAGAAAGTGGTGTAACTCAGTCCGAAACCGAATTCATAACGTGGAACGATACCGTTCCGGTCGAAATGGCGGTAGTCGATGAATAAACCCTCGCTGTAGTTGTCATCGCCTGCGGCGATGTCGGCGCCGTAGTCGGAAAATTGCTTTGCGATGGTGTAGGGCAGTTTGCCGGAGGGGGAGGTTGAGCCGTAGAGGATGTCTGCGAGGCCGTTGCCGCTTTCCTGGCCGGGGAGACCGGCCCAGACGATTGCGACGACGGAGGGGAGCGCCTCGATGGACTCGAGTGTTACGGGGCCGACGGAGTGGATTACTACGATCACCTTTTGCGAGACGGCTGCTACGGCTCTGACGAGGTCGTTGCCGTTGTGCCATGGGTCGAGGTTGAGTCGATCGCCTGATACTCCTTCGACCTGTGGGTTGTGAGAAGGAAATAGATAAAGGGGTTATGTGTGAGTAGACTTACGGTGGAAATGGCTTCTCCTGAATCAGAGGTGATGAATACTATCGCTGCTTCGGCAGATGCAGCTGCTCGTGCGCCATCTGCTGGTGTGTCGGTGGTAGAAGTAACAATCGTGGTACTGTCCATCACAGCCTGGGCTCTAATAGCATCAAGTGGTGCAATCAAGTACTAAACATTTAGCAATTACTTCGTTTTAGCTAGGCTTTAAGCATCCTTCTCACCGGAAAGTCAGCAGTTCCAGATCCCCAACCCTAGTCACAAGAATTAGCAATTATCGAATCAAAGAAGAAAGGAATCGAATACATACCATAGCTAAAGTCCCAGTATTACATCCCTTATACCTACAAGCATTCGCGCCACTTGGATTCACAATAGCATCCTGTCCGATGATCGCCAAACTCCTCGGACGTCTCAAAGGCAGAGCACCACCCACATTCTTCAGAAGTACGATTCCATCTCTAGCAATGGCTCGAGCAACATTCTTATGATCACCTTGAACATCTGGTCCGACCAGACCCCCATTTGAGCCCTGAGGCGCTGGGTAGCCTGTATCTTGACCTGTGAAGTACCATGCGGCAAGAATTCTGAGAACCATGTCGTCGAGGCGGGATTGCGGGACTTGACCACTGATAATCGTTAATTCGGAAAACAGAAAGGGGGGCAGAGGACGAACGATGAGATGGCACGTGTGAGTGCTGTACCCCAGAGTCTTCCATCTGGCATCGTCATATCCTAATCATCATTAGAAAAGCTCTCCAACATTTCAGAATCCTCTCACCAGGCCCCCATTAGCACTTCCAGCCGTAGTATGCTGCGCACCCCAATCTAAATTCTCGGTTAGCAAAGCAACCCCACCATGCCCCAAGCTTCACCTATCTCGACATACCACTAACAACAAACCCCTGGAAATCCAACTCGTCTTTCAGAAGTCCATTGAGCAAGTGACTATTTTCACATGCATACGTAGTGTTAACTCGATTATACGAACACATCACCGACGCCACATTTGCCTTGACGGCATCTGCGAACGGCCAGAGGTACAACTATTCCACCGATCAACAATCTGGTTTCTCCTCGCCGCAGAACTGGAGTTGGACTTACCTCATGGGTCGTTCGATCATCGATATTGGCGCTTTGAGACTGGCGGTTTCTTTCTTGCTCGTTGCCAACTAGGATTTATCAATAACCATCTCACAAACCGAGATATGAATCGACTCACTCAGATGTTTAGCATTCGCTTGTACGCCACCAGCTTGCATCCCATCAATAGTCTATTCCCAAATAAGCATAAGCACTAACCAACAGATCAGATTCATCGTACCTCAGCCATAGCAACACCAGACAAATACGGATCATTAGAAAAACCTTCCCAGTTTCTCCCTGCCTGCAATCATGTCAGTTTCCAACTCCCTCCAAACTCAAAGCAGTGATTCACTCCATACCGTAGGAATCTTCCCCAGCGGCCCACCCACAGGCCCAAGTAAAATATTGATACCAAGCCCCCTCGCTTCTTGACCTACGTACATGTCAACACCCATCTCAAGACAACATAGAAGGGGGAAGAAGAAAACCTACCCACCGCCAACCCCCTCGCATTCATAAGCTCAACATCCCACGTACTCCCCGTATGTATACCCGCCGGGAACGCCGTGATACCAGCGACACCTCTCACACTAACATCTGATCAGCAGCCACCCTTTCCTTGCCATGGACATGAGAGAAAAGACTCACCCCAAAGGCCCATCCTGTAAACAAAGGCTCCGGAATCCAATACTAGCAGCAGCCCCTGTGCTCCCCACGCAAGGAGCAGACCTCCCACTCCCACCGGTGACAATGGCTATTTTTTCAGTATTGGAAAGACGGGCTAGGGAGGCGTTGGCGCGAGTGTATGCTGATGCCCAGTCGCCGTCGCCGGGAGAGGCGAGGATGGTTTCGACTAGGAAAGCCAGTAAGGTGGGTGTCGGGAGTTTCATTGTGAGTGTAGAAGATGGGAAGGAGAGGAGGAGATAGAGAGGAGGGAGATAAACCAGAGTAGGAAGAGAAGAGAATGGGGGGAGAGGATATATATTAATGAGGGGGCAGAAAAAGATCAGTTCTCAATCAACTGATATCTCCATAACGAATATGCTGTGCCCCCTCAAATCAAGTTCACCTCACTCACATCGTCCGACTAACCCAGAAAGTTCCAAAGCCCAAGGTATACGCATATCTCCAAAGAAAAACATACGAGCATCACTGCGACTCTGCTCCCTTTCTCGGACCCTTTCGATCTTCAGTGACGATACATACGATATGCCAAGGTACCCAAGTATCCAATGAAGCCCCATTCGCCTTCTCACTACGACCGTATTTTTTTCCTCGTCGCTTTCAGCTTGGAAATGAAGGTACATACGGTATGGTGTGCCAAGTCGAGATATCAGCGCGGGACAACTGATGATGCCGCTTGTTCTCACTGGTACCATGTGAACTAATACAGTCATACGATGTAGCCTCTCGTTACCGTGAATCGAGATGGACGAGCCTCATTTGTATACCGGTACCCACGGACTTGGGATGTGTAAGCGTGTTGATCATGGCTTGACGTAATCTCACGTTTCTTCATGAGTAGATGGGTTCTCAAACTCGTGCCATAGGAGAAATAAAGAACATTTGAGTTGAATTTGGGTTCTATATTTGTGGAATAATCTTAGTGATCTCGTAAGTTCTCTAGGCGTAGATTGATTTCCATGACTCGGTTGTGAAAGGTTGACTATCGGTTTCGACACCTACATTCAAGTGAAAGTAAGCTTAAACCGTACAGGCTTCAGCCAACTTTGAACCTCCTTTTCGGTTACACGAGCCGTTCAGGAGGATATAGTCAACCAGTGGCTATGCAATTCTCCAAACGGCAAGGCTAATTGTTCGAGGACTCCTAACTCACAAGTGTTTGATACATGTACCCCACATAAAGCGACAAGACTTGAACCTGGATGCGACATAGCGGTACTGTACATGCAATTGACAATCGATATATCGAGCAAAATTCATGTCCAGCTAAACTCGACATCAATGCCCACCACTGCAACACTGTATCTCTACAGTACCATGCCCCATGCTGAGGCTCTTACCTAAGAACAACCCTCTAATGGACGCCGAAAGTTGAAGATTAACAGCAAGCGAAGACTTGGCAGCAAGGTGCACATAAAGAAATACGAGAATATCAACCAATGCCACGATCAGATGATTCTCAACGTACGGCACAGAAATAAGAAAAGCCACTACCAGATTGGCGGCTCAGAGAACGCCGAAGTCGCTGAGAAGTAACACGGCACAGCAGGCAAACAAATGACTACTAGAACGAGAGAAGGTCTGTAGTCGGTAGCTCGCCCGAATGCGCTGACATGCATAGGGAGAGGTTCTCAGAAATCGATACTTGTCGGACGACCAGATCCAAGGAGCTGACGCGAGATGCATCACTCACTGCAAAGGAAAATTCTAAACACCAAGAAATCAATATTAGATCACAGCCCGTTCCAATTCCAGGAGAAATGGACCATGAAAGAAATCAGGCAACGAGGACATGCGTAATTGGTTCGCAATGGCTTTTTTATTATTCCGAATCGACATCGTAAAGTACATCTGTGCGTATGACGTACTTGGCTGATGGTTTTTGGCCTTTTCTGACGCCCGTACCTTCGTGTAACAAACTGTCCTCCGTCTCCCCATGAGGGAACATTGCCACGCTTCCTTGAATGGGCTTGACAGGATATGCATTCATGACACCCTCTCTTGCGCTTGGTAAGAAGAATGTGGTTTCTCCAGCTTCGAACTCATCGTTTAGGTATATAAGGAATGTGAAGATAGATGATTGTTTGGCTTCTGGTGGGGAGGAATCATATATATACTTATCCTGGGGATCAACCGATGAAGGAGGCCATGCGCCATCTGTGAACCGATGAGTAATTTGCACAAGTATGAGATTGCTTGGTGATTCTTACCGATATGTGCTCGATACTCTGCCCCGGGTACGTATCTATAAACTCGGAACCGGCGATTCAATCCCCTGACACCTTTTCCACCTACGGTCTGAGGGACAAAGGATTGGACTCTGCTCCAAAGTTTGGAACAAAAGGTGTTATCGACAACCCAGTAGAAATTGTGGGCCAATATACTACTCTCCTCTCCTTCATCACGAATTGGCGCATCTGGCGTAAATCCTATGGCTTCAGCAGCCGCAATTATCTGTGTACATTCTTCAGGCATCAATACATCTTTCAGCAAGTGAAGATTTGGAACTATGGGGTGTTTGTGGTGAGTTGCGTCTGAGTGGGTAGATGAGAGGTTTATGGAGTCCTCTTTGGAAGTATATAATATGGCGGGGTGAAGATTTGCTGGCTTTCGTTGAAGACCAGGAGTTGTCTCGATAATTCGGAAATTCGAATTGGTATCTTTTGGGAGCGAAGATGATATGCTGCCATCCAGAACACTGGCGTAGGTGTCCCTTCTTATTGAGTCGCCTCTCAGATCCCATTCTGCCATTGGTGAGATGGGCCCAGTCACTTTTTCTCCCACATTGTAGTCTGTTGGTCCAGTAAGACGAAGAATGGAATCGAGCACGACTAAAAGAGTCTCTTCAGTCGATGTTCTTTTCGATATGCCGTCCAATTGTTCTGCCAACCCACTCACTACATCCAGATCTCGTACCCAGCGACACAGCGCCCCCAGTTTTGGTGTTTTGCCCCGAATTCGCATTTCAGCGAGGAGAATTCGTGCCTCCACATATCCGCCATCTGCCAATGCGCCACTGACTCGAGCCGTAAGATTCGTGTCTCCTGGTTATCATTAGCATTAAGCTCTTGACTTGACCATAGTTGTCCCACCTGCTGCGTTCGCATTGAAGCCGGTAGTGCAAGCCTGGCGAAATTCGTAGACGGCGGTTCTTAAATCTTTACATGCTTTTGACTTGATGACGTTGGGATTCTCGGATAAAGCGCGCAGCGTGTCAATTGCAAGTTCAATGTCATCCGGTTCCAGCCCTATAGCCTGAATGCTCTTGGGATCAACATCCGGGGTCGATTGTGATTGGTCCGGGGGAGGGGTGACAATGGCAGTCGTCTTGGGCTTTTTCGAAAGGGTGTCAAACTGCGGGCCTTGGTGCTTCCGCTTGCCTTTGGATTTGGCCATTGTGAGGGCTGTGAAATGGTGGTATGAAAGAAGGATAGAGGGAGGCGATCGCGATGTGAGGGCGGGGCAAAAAAGTCAGAGATGCGGTCATTACCCGGCTCAGAGCACACCTAGGTTAGGATAATATTATCCTACCTATACGACACCCGAAGGAAAATACTTAGGCAAGCAATTTTGGTATGATTGAGATCCCCATGCCTTTGTTAACATGGGTGATTTAGGATAATTAGATCAATTATTTCAAGAATTCTAACACAATTGCTTGAATGAAAATACTCCCGGGACTTACCCGCAAGGGTTGAGACCCCTGTCGTGACTCTTTTCGACTCATCCTTCGTCAAAGGTCGAAGGCAGGCGCAGCTCCTTCACCACATTGATAGCTGCATAGTCAGTGCATCACATCATTGGATTGAGTCAATCAGAGAGCAGCCGTCGCTGCCATTGTTTTACAAGCACAAGATCTCTTCGGGTACAAGTACTGCTTTTCTTTCCTTCCTTTTCCCCTCTTCCTTTCCACATTCCATCAAACAATCCCACTTCCTCTCTACTTCCCTTTAAACGAGTGAACAAAGCACATTCATCAACTTCTTATTCCCTTCTCTCTCTCTTCATCATGGTAGGAGCAACAACAGTAGGAGCATCATCAGGAGCACCATCAGGAGCCACCTCTAGCGCACCACTTTCAAGCCCAATCTTGGAGGCCGAGTACAATTGTGCGACATGCCTCGCCCATTTTGACAGTCGTGAAGCGCATAGGTCACACATGAAGGACGAGTGGCAGTAAGTAGCGAGTAGCGGCGGGAAATGGCATAAGAACTAACAATATAAGCGTCTACAATCTCAAACGCCGCATCGCTTCATTAACCCCAATCTCCTCCAAAATCTTTCACGAGCAAGTACTTCCCATTGAAGGCTCGTCGAATGATGAGAAGGAGGCGTCATTTCAGAAATCTTGCATTGCGTGCGAACAACATTACTCCAATCGCAAGGCATGGCGGGCACATCTCAAGTCACGCAGTCATATCCAGGCTTCTGCCAACCTCGACACAGAAACGAAGACCACGGAAGACAGTCCTTTCCTTGAGCAGCTTTCCCTAGAGGACCCCGGACCTGAAGCTTCAGATGAAGAGGAAGAATTCAATCCAAAGCAATGTTTGTTTTGCAAGAACGAGTCATCAGACATGGATTTGAACTTGAAGCACATGTCTCACGCGCATAGTTTCTTCGTCCCTGATGCAGAATACCTCATCCATATGGAATCGCTTCTGAGTTATCTCTTTACCATTATTTCCAGATTCAACGAGTGCCTTCTCTGTGGAAGTGTGAAGAGCACAAAATTCGCGGTTCAGGCTCACATGATCTCAAAAGGACATTGCAAATTTGATCTGGAGGATGACGAGAATCATTATGAACAATTTTATGATTTCGCCGGAGACTTCGATGCAGAAGAATCCACCAAAAACACAGTTCTCTTCCCAGACGAAGATGAACTCCGTTTGCCATCTGGAAAAATCCTCGGAAATCGAACAAGCGCTCGACCTCAACGTCCCCCAAAACGTGCTTCCTCCCCATCTTCAAAGCAAAAGGTTCTTCACGAGTCCGGATCCGAAGAAGCGACGGTAAAAGGATCAAAGGACCAAAGACTGGTGATGAGAGCTGGTACCTCTACGAGTCTGATCGGAATTCCTGAGGTCCAACAGAGAGCTCTAATGGCAGTAGCGGATAAGATGATGAAAACAGAGGCGAGAGCAAAGAACGAGTATCAGGCACGACTTGAAAGGGGAGGGAATAGACAGAAACGGTACAAGGTCGCCAGTATGGGGAAGAAGGCTGGTGGTTTGGAGAAGAGACTAGGTTGATAATTTTAGGTGACGAGGATACGAATGGGCGTGAGATTTACTAGATTCTCGGAATCAAACTCCATGCCTAGTTCGCCTTTCTCTGCTTTAATGTGATATTGTTTACCCCTATAATCTATATCTTGTTAACTGAGGTCCCTCTTATAATCATCCTTTTAAACTTTTCATCTCCCCTATATCCTAAGAGAAATACATATAACCTAACAAAACTGTGGCAACTAATATTTACTAAACTTCTTTAAATTATCTAAAACCACCTTAAAAACTGAAATATTGAAAATATTAAATCTACTTGTAATTCTCTATTTATATAACTTCTAGATCTTATTATCTCGCTCAAAGCTCTACGTTCCACTCAAAGGGTATCAAAGGCACTCTACTAGCACCGTATTACGTTCTACCCTCTAACATGATCTCTATTTATTCTTTCTCAAAAATTCAAGAAGCAAGATCTAATAGTCTAATCTAATCCCAAACCCCGCTCGCTTACACACCAACACCACCAACCCCTCCATTACTCTCTCCCCTTCCCTTCCCTTCCCCCTCTCCCTCCCCACCACCAACACCAACATCAACACCCCCCCTCTCCACCTCCTCAACATGCAAATGCGCCCCACCCCTCTCCAACAACCCCACCATCTCCCCATTCCCCATCCTTCTCGCCAAAAACAGCGCCGAGTTCCCCGCCCGATTCCTCGCATGCACACTCGCCCCCCTCTTCAACAGCTCCCTCATAACCCTCTTCTCAGGTCCCAGCGCCGCAACATGAAGAACCGAATTCCCCGCGTAGTCCTGAGCTTCCAAGAGGCCATACTGATCACCGTCCAACATTTCAGTGACAGCTTCGACGTCGCCTTTGGCGATGGCGTAGCCGAGGGCTGCGAAGGCGGTTTGGGGATCGCTGAGATGGGGTTTTTTGGAGGAGGGGTGCGAGAATTGCGCTGTGGATGATTCGGTGATTTCGCCGTGGAGGGAGAGTGGGATTTGTTGGATGATGTCTTCGTAGGTGATTTCGGGGAGGGCGAAGAGGAAGGAGAGTTTGGTGAGGGCGGCTTCGGTGGTGAGGTCGTGGCCGAAGACTACGCCTGCGTTTCCTAGTGCTGTGGCAGGGGCGTATAATGGGGTTACAGAGCCGGATTGGCATTGAGATACATTAACGATGACAATCCCTCTCGCGACAGCGTCCTTGAAAATCGCCGTTAATGACCCGTCCTCGCCACTGGGTGCATTTCCCGCTCCGAACGTCTCGAGGATGAGACCGCGGAGTCCTGGGACTCGTAGGACTCCAGCTATCATTTCGGGTTTTATGCCTGCGAAGATACGGAGACAGGCTACGTGGGCGGTGTCGAGACGGCGGAGGACGTCGAAGCGGGCGATGGATCGGGGGCGGCAGACGAGGTTCCAGTTTACTTCTGCGCCCATGGCGGTGATTGTTGCGAGGGGTTCGCAGTTGGGTGAGGCGAAGGCGTCGAAGGAGGAGGCGGAGACTTTGGTGGTGCGGTTTCCGCGGAAGAGACGGTGGTGGAAGAAGAGGCAGACTTCGGGGATCATGAATGTACCGGCGAGGATCAGGGAGCCGCTGTGGGTTGTTAGTTGATGTATTGTTTTTGTTGTGAGAATGGGAAGAAGGAAACGGTAGTAAGGATAAGACGTTGTTTCGGTCTGATTATCCAGACGCTCTGAATCAGTTCAAGGCATGTCGGGCATGATATATTTCGCTTAATCGTTTTGAGACTGTCAATATTTGACATAACCAAAGCAATTAATTCAAAACTTCGCACTTCTCACTACATGGGTTCTTTAATCTAGAACGATTGGAGTAACGATATGTACCGATACATCTCGCGTACCTGAAGGCAGTACTCCGTGAGACCAGCTTCCAAGCCTCGCAAGACTTTTCAACACCCCATGACAACAAACAAGCGAAAAGAAAAAAGGGGTAAACATACAGCAAATTCCCCTCGGCATCACTCTGCAACGCAAAAATCGAAGCCTGACTCCCCGTCAAAATAACCGGCTTACCAAGATGGCTGAGCATAAAAGATAGCGCAGAACTGGTATACGCCAAACTGTCGGTGCCATGGAGAACTACAAAGCCATCAAAGAGGGAGTAATTGTTTTGCACTGTGGTGGCGATTTGGGTCCATCCTTCCGAGGAGATGGAAGAGGAATCTAGCAGTTCGGGGAATTCGTAGAGGGTGTAGCGGATGTGGCGGGAGTAGGTGCTTGGTGGGGTGCGGAGACTTCTTAGGTATTTCTTGGTTGTTGCAGTGGTCATTACTGGGAGGGGTTCTGGGGGTTGTTAGTGTTGGAGTATGGAAGGTGAGTTTGGAGTTCTTTTTCTTTTTCTTTCTTCTTCATTTTTTGTGGCCGGTGATGCTGAAAAATGGGGAGAAAGATGGAAAGTGTTTTATAATAGATCGCATCTAGCGATACATAGTAAGGATAGGGGATAAGTATTTGATACTCGCCGCTCTCTTCGTTTTCCACGAGTAGCTTAAGCAATGCTTAATAACCACTTGAAAATTGACCAAAAAACCAAAACAAAACAAAAAACAATGCGCTCAATTGTTCTGAGCCTCTATAAAGATCACTTGTACAACTCCAGAAAAGCAGAATAACACAAGTTCGAATCCTTGGTTGTCACTTTTCTTGGCCAACGCGAGGGCTATCAGTACATAACAAGACTTCAAAAACCACCCCCAAACATCGTATCACCCACTTTCACTCGAAAGCTTCATTTGGCGAGATGAAAACCGAAATCGCGCCCTTCACTAAAATCAAGTACAAAAGGAAAAAGTCATCTCATACCAGGCATAGATCCATCGTTAAACGAAGGCCTCGGAGCCATCCCTTGATTCAAAAACCCTCTGACAGGAATCAACCCCTCTCCATCTGGCGAGGGCTTCATACATATCGTTCCCCCTGTCATAATGATCAGGACACGGCCCTCTGGTAATTGCGCTTGGGTGGCCATGGTTGCGTGTATCTTTGTGAGAGGGTTGGTACCACCACTCCGATATCGCTCTGATAATTCAGCCCTCCCAAATTTTTGGAAATTGTAGTTTTGACGCAATTTGGCGATGTGGTTGTTTGTAGCTGATGAGGTTGTCTATTTTAGTGGGGGTGGTGGTGTGGAATGAGGTTGAGCTTGCGATAAGAAAAGACGATGAGGGTGGTGTGGTGTGGTTATGATGTAGAGTCTCTTCTATTTCATCTGAAACGAAAGGGTCAGCGATAAGGATAGCGATCGCAACTCTGGAGAAAATAGAAAATCTGGGGTAGGAAAATTTTAGTCACTGGGGGGGGGAAGGAGCTTTTGATGCTGCTTTCGTTGGCCTTGTCGGCTTTTACCCACCTGGTGAAGGGATGGGGTAATTGTTACGTACAATTGAGATCAGATGCCACGAATCTCTTTTCTGTTGTTGTTGGATATATCCATAGAGACGAAAGCGTCATTTGGTCCGTACTTCAGAGATAGGTATAGGTATGCTTGAAGCTGTCTAGGGTTGGTAGTGGTGGAAAAGAGTGGCAGGAAGTATCCAACCACCGTCTTTGATGGTTCATTGTCATCATTTTATCTAGGTAGCTTGCTAGAATGTGTTCATAACACATTAGACCAGCCATGTTAGCTCTACAAGTTTGATGAATCCAAATGCTTGGATCCGCAACTACAAGAGTTTAGATACCAACGGAGCATTAATTAACGATGCACGAAAGTACTCCTGCAAGTATGAGTAGAGAGACTAGGAGAGTAAGCTAAGATCTGCCGCTGTTTATCCGGGGTTCCCAGTAAGGACGGGACAGTCCAACGTCTTTAGGCAAGATACATACCTAGTCGTTACTCTGCACACACTATACAAACTCTATTATACTAAACTTATAGTACAAAACAATTGTCTTAGGATACCTAGGCCAGTGACAAGTAAGAGTCAACAATTATTCTAAGCTCTTTGCAGAAGTATTTTAGTTATACGACGCTTTTGGAGTAATTTTATTCTAAGAGAAGTGTGTATAGACTAACGACCATGTATCTTACCATTGGCTTAGTTTTCACTGTTCTTGATCTCTCTTTTTTCTCATCATCATACATGAAGCATCAGTAAACTAGTTTTAGAAAAACAATATAAGTTCTTACTGTACAGCTCCACAATCCTGTCAGGCACGCCAAGATAGGCGAGAGTAGGTAGCAGTAGTTGCTGCCCGTGCGTTAAGAAAATGAAGGGAAGCTAATGGCCGATTTGATCCCTCATCCCTGCGCCAACTTTTTTATCGGATAAGCAAAACATAAGACCGACTTTAACCTTTCTAACTCTACAACCCAAACAACACACCACAAGCAAGAATCCATAGCAATCCCCAGCCATGGAAGAAGAACACCCCCGCAATACCCTCCTTGGCGACTTAGTGGAAAACGACGTGACCTACGAGGATTTGATGGTCGTTGAGCGTGACTTGTGGGACGCTGAGGTTGAAATGTGTATGTCCTCCCCACCATTCGCCGCGACACCGACACGATGCGCCGACAGAGACAGAGCCTCAACCACTTGAAATTAAATGCCTCTGACTCTGGAATTGCAATCCTATTATATTCAAGTCTCATCTGCAAAACAATTGCTAACGCGCTTCCTCCCAGTACGCCATCAAATAGTTGTCTACGAACATATCTATGCCCGCCGTGCAGCATTCGCCGATCGAATCAAAAACTTCTGGCCCCTTGTCTTTGAACAAGCACCCCCAGAGATTGACAGATACTTCACAATTGACGACCAAAAGATCCTTCTATACTCTCTCCTCTCCTTCTCCGTCCACAGATTCGAGTTCGACACCGCTGCCCCAAGTAAAGGAGATCCCCGATCACTCAGCTTTAGATTCACTTTCAAAGAGAATCAGTTTTTTGAGGAAACCGTTCTTGAAAAGAAATTCTGGAATCGGATGGGAAAGGATCATATATGTAGATTGGTCAGCGAGCCTGTCCGAATTACTTGGAAGGAGGGAGTCAATAAGGAGAAATTTGGAAATGATCTGACGTATGGGGTGTTGGATCTGGTTTGCGACGTCTTCGAAGCAGAGAAGAAAGCTACCAATGGTACGCCGAAGGCGACGAAGGAGTTGGCGCGTTTACAAAAGGAATTGAAAAAGGAGATTGAAAAGGGTCTCGGTGGACACTCATTTTTTGCTTGGTTTGGGTATGTTGGACCAAAGATCAGTGCTGAGGAGAGTGCGGCGAATACTGCGAAGTATGCGGAGAAGCGAAGGAAGGAAAAGGCTGGTGAGGTACCGACTGAAGAGGAGATTGAGGCGGCAGCGGAAGAGGACGAGGATTATGAGGACCATGACGAAAGTCGGGAGATCTTCCTTGGCGGTGGTGAGACACTTGCTACTCATCTTGCAGAGGAGCTGTGGCCAGATGCTCTCAAGTTTTTCGGTATGTTACCCCTCCTGCATAAACACCTCATGGTTTCTTCTATGAAAGCCACTCGCTGACACAAACCAGGACTTGCACTAGAAGAAACCACAAAATCCGACTCTGAATTTGAAAGTGACGATGACGATGACGATGGCGACGAGGATGTTGATGAGCAACCCGCAAAGATCCCAGGACCCGACGGTGAAGACGCCAAGATCGCAGAAGATGACAGCGACGATGAGAGACCAAAGAAGAAGCGTAAGAACTGAGTGCGACATGACACTGATTGGGATGGATATGACTCTTCGCATTCTAGTCTACTGCATATGGGATACATGAAGTGAAATGACAACAAAAATGGGCTGGCTAGATTTGCCTGGTGGATAAAAGCCTTTTGTACAATAGATAATAATTTAATGTGTTTTTCCCTTACTTTACTGGATTTGCGAAGGTGATTAGTAGATTAGAGAATGGAGGAATCTGAATTATCCATCTTCTCTTCTTGTGATGTGTGTCGGTTAGTGGGCATGAGGCTAGATCAATTGTCTATAGATATATAGTTGTTTATAAATAACCTTAGGAGGGAAGGAGGGGGTGGCCTTGGACTTTGAAGAATCTTACCTTTACACTTACACGAATTACCTAAGAAGTATAGACTATCCCCTTCTTATTCATCTACGAATTCTACGAACTCTGATACGTTCTGGTAAGTAATTAGCGTACTCTACTCTACTCTACTCTACTTTATTATGACAAGACTATCCACCATAACATGACAGCAAGACTCAATTTTCCCAGCTTCACCAACAACTGATCAACACATGCCCATGAGTTAGAATTAAATTGTATAGATCCACGTCCTGATCTCCTGGTGCAGTCGCTTGCTTTCCTCGAAAATAAAGCAAGATATCTTGAAGTGTGACATGGATTGGAGAAAGATAACCTAAGCGGGATTACGAGTTTTGTTGACAGTTCTTATGTTTGCGAATCGATTGGACAAGCTCTCTTCTTAGGGGTTTGGGAACGATGCTTTTCATATGGGGTTGTGGACTTTGACTGTATTGGACAATATCTCGGACTTTGTCATTCCATGATATAGCATCATCAATAAGGCCTGGCCAAATCTATGAACTGAGAATATGGGAATACAGACGCGCAGGCGCATTTTGAGTTGAGCGACATGGGTAGAAATGTATGTGGAGGCTGTATAGGGATGAAAAGCAATGTATATTGTCACCCGAGGCACTTCTTGACATGGCAAGAGTACTTCTACTTGGTTGCATAACGCTCGACGCAGAGGAATATATGTAAGTACGCTTGGAGTGTTTGGGAAAGACAATCTATATCCTGAATCCAGATTGATGCCTGCTGCTAGCTTACTTATTCTAGGAAGTACGATGAGATACTCGGAGGGCTGAAGGGATGGCTTTGATGTCATACCATTCTGGCATAGTATAGGAACTTTGAGATACTGTAGGTGTGGTGGGTATACTGTAAAGGGCAAGGTGTGATATAGTACTGTAAGCGAAGAAATTGCGACGAACTTCGATCTGTATGGCAGGAAGCTCGTTCACAAGATCAACATGACGACATTAAGATCATGATACACGTCGGTAGGTATTTAAATGTATACGTAGAATTCTCCTCTCGACCTAAACTAACCCGAAAGGACCTCCTACGTAACTATCATTCGTTCATAAACTCTATCCCTCTCCCACCTACGTATTAACACCCACCACCAACTCTCCCCCCCCCCTCTCTCTCATCCTCATCACTGACTAGTAAAGGTAAAGAGAAAAATAAGGACAACTACAAGTGGTATCATTCATGCATTCATCAGCTCCGAAAAGAAAAATATCCGAAATAAGAAGCCGGTAATGAGTCGCCGAATCACTCCTTCACCTCTGGGATAGTCTCCGCCCCTCGCTCAGCCTCATCGTCCACTCGCTTGCTTACGACGAGGTGGCCTGCGGGGAGCATGTTGAGGTGGTCTTCGGCGGTGTCGAGGTGTCGGTACATGAGCCAGAATAGGATGCCGCCGATGAATGAGATTACCTGTTACACATTAGTCCAACACACTCACAAATCCGAAGACATAGGGAGAGGAGGGGTATGAAGGGATGAAGGGAAAATGGTAAAAAGATGGAAAGGGGGGGCTTACAGCCATACTCCCATAATTCCAAACCAACAAAGGATCCTCACTCAACGTAACAAACGCCTCGCCAAGCGCAGCACTAATCGCATTCGAGAACAGCGCAATCGACATGACCATACTACGCATGTTAACAGGTGCTTTGGAGTACGCATACGAGAGACTCGTGATGGACGCGAAGATCTCCGAGATGGCGATGAGGATATAAGCCCCCGTTTGCGCCCACACGTTGATGCTAACTGGTGGACAGGATTCCTCGCCGTCGCCGCCGAGAGAGGCAGGTAGTGTGCCGGCTGCCATGTTGCCGCAGATGGAGTCTTTGTAGATGTAGGCTTGCACTACGGCGGCCCAGACCATGGATGCGGAGCCCAAGAAGAATCCTGCTGTGATTCCTGGGGTGGGTTAGTTATATTGTGATATCTAATTGTGAGGAAGAGGATGGGGATGGGGGAAGCGAGAGGAAGCGAGAGGAGGCGAGGGAGAAGAACATACTCTTGATAGGCGAAAAGTTGATCTTCCACTTTCGTAATGTGGGATAGAGCACCAAGTCGCAAATCGGAATCAAAATAACCAGCGCAAACGGATCCAAATTTGACAACACATCATTCGGCAATCCATTAAGCTTCATCACCGCAGCCTGACTAACGAGATTGTTATTCAGTTGGTTGTATGTTAGCCAATAAATTGGAAACCAACAGAATACAGAACAAGCGTGGAAACCTCTACGGACCTCGTCAACCCACTGGTCGTTGAAGGTCATCCAACGTGGGCGGAGAGAAGGATCAATACGAGATGGCTTAACGTCCTCCCAGAATGTACCGTCGTGGAGGCGCTTGTAGGTTGCTACTGGATTGAGTGACCAGCGACCTTTGTTTGCGTGGATGAAGAGTCTCATGGCTTTGCTCAAGACCGAGCCTGTTGCGGGGGTTCGCTTATATCGCTTCTTTCCCCAGATCAAAACCAGAGGACAGAGACAGAGCATAAGAGTAGGCAAGAGGAACGACAACCAGAAGCCGACGTATTTCTCACAGTACACCATAGCGATTTGTCCGAGGAGGGCACCGATGTTGATGAAGAGGTAGAAGTAGTTGTACGTTCTAGTTTGGGTAACGCCTGGGTCGACGATGACTCGTTCTCCGGATGGCAGGTCGCGGACGATCATCTTGGTCAAGGGAAGTTGTTCGGCAACCAAGGGTGAAATGTTGGGTTTGAAGGTTCCGGTTCCGACACCCATAATGATTAGTCCGACGATAAAGATTCCCATTGAGGCATTGGGTTTGACGATGACTGGGGGGATGGCGGAGATGATCAAGATTACATGACCTATGATGGCAATGGCAAGCTAGAGTATGTTAGCATTTTAATCGCAATTTTAGAAATGAAAGACAGAGAGAAGAGAAAAAGGCAATAACGTGTAAGCGAGAAAGAGTACGAGAGGTAGTGAGAATTAGTTACTTACAGCAATAGCTATAGTCTTATAACGTCCCCAGCGAGCATCTGCCATATAAGCACCAAAGAGAGGAATCAAATAAACCCAAAACTGGTTGAAGGTGGTAATTCCAGTTGAGGCCCGTTGTCCCTTATCGAGAGCTCCAGATTGACCATCGGTGAATCCTGCGCCAGTGTTGGATCCATCAGGTAAGGGTTGTTGGATGAAGTTGGTAACTATGAAAGTTAGAGAAGAGTAGAGGGGGAGGTAATTGAAGGAGGCAATTAGCTGTTTTATTCGTGTGTTGAAAGCGCTTGCGATATTGACAATCCGAGCTTCATGCGGCAAAGTCCAGATCGAAATCGCAAAGGTGAAGTATGCAGACTTGAGAGGAATATGAGATCAACTTACACACAACAGTGGTACCATAGTAAGAGAACCGCTCGCAGAGTTCAATGAAAGCTACGGTATAGATGGCGAAAGGAATCTTGTCCGCAACTCGTCGAAGGGTGTGAAATTCCTCCTCAGTGGGGTGATCGCCTTGAATATCATCGTCGTAATCGTCGTATCGATATACGCGACCAGCACCTTTTGGCTTCTCGCCAGGTACGGTGGAAGGGGGGATGACTTCGAGGGCCTCGGGATTAGTAGCCATATTCGCGATTTGTGTTCGCAAGCTGTGTTCGCAATCTGTGTCCGCAATTTATTTTCGCAATCGCTGGTGGTTTCGCCGAGCAGGTTGGAGTGTGTACGACGGAGGGGGGGTTGAAGTAAGGAGGAGGGCGACCGAGGGTCTTTATGTTGCTGCAACTTCAAGGTGCATGTGCGTGCTCAAGTGAGGCGATGCAAGTCCAAGCTATCTACAGTGCCATTCACCTCGAAATCCATTGAATGTAAATTCAAAAGCTCAAAGTCAATGACCAATCATAAGCGAGAATCAAAAGATAAACGGAATTTATAGGCAATTCACGGCTCTAATTGCTCTTTTCGCTCCGTGTCTTCCCTGCCTCTTATCTAGAGAATCGACTTCCGGTTCTTCGGAAAGAAAAACCCGAAAGTCATTGGTAGGCCATATCTTTGCCATCGATCTATCACAGATCGACATACTTTGGCATCTACCACCGCAAAGGAGATATTTTGGGACGACTAATGGGCAGATAACGCCCTTACATTAGCTTGCGTCTGAACCACTTGATTATTTCCAAGAACGAATTCCAATTGAAGAACCATACTCGTATAATGCAATATCTGTGTACCTTTCCGCTGATATGGCACTAGAAGGACCGAAGAAGATGTGTGTCTCAAGCGGGGTGGTTCGCCTTGCCTTCATTCGCCAAGGGATTTTGGATGTAATGGCGAGGCTTGAATGGACTACCCCTCATGTCACGGTCAATGCCCGTATTGCAATTACCCCTTGGCACTCGCAGCCAGAAAACATCATTGGATCATCCTCGCGGCTGCTAAATCAGCTTGCAGTCATGTGAGTTACATTCCATTCTGGCACAAGAATTCTGGGGACTATTTAAGAGTCCAACTGAGAAGGTCCTGTCAACGTGAGTGGTCTGATTACACAGGTGTAGCATCAGACCTGAGAGTCGCATCGTAACACCATCAACCCGCATACCTTCCATATCATGCCCCAGCATTGGCTGATATGGGGAAGTAGGGCAGGTATGGCGCCACTCATTGGGGACAAAAAACGTCGAACCAGCAATATGATCTTTGGAAACAGGTACTGAATTCCTGATACTGATTTTTCGAGCTTTCGCAAGCGGAAAATGGGTGAGAATTAAGGGAGATAAATGCAAGCAGACAATAGGCAAAAAGCAACCACTGGTGGGGAAAGGGCTGTTTCCGATACACAGCTAGAGGGCTGTCGGTAACACACTTTTGGGGTGCATCTCTTATGTTGAAGAGTTCTCAAGTATAATAGAATGACTGTACTTCACTATACCTTACTGCTGTACAGTGAAGTACAGGACTAACTCTGAACTCCAAGTCTCACTGCAGTCAGCCCTTCATGAGTACATCGATAGCTTGTACATTGGCTGAGCCTGGAGCCTCTGAATCTGCAGAGATGTCGTATACTGTACGCAAACGACCCGAAATCTGACATATCGGTATAGCTTCTCGGAACGAGGTGATTCCAAAGGAAAAGAAGTTCCGCACAAGATGGGCCGTGGTCTTCTTACTCCTTTATTGACTGCAGATAGGATCGTCGCGGCTGGAAGTATTCGCAAATCAAGGAAATAAACTCGAACGATCATCTTCACTGTTCCTTTCTCATCTTTTTTCTCTACCGATGCAGCCAGCGACTATTGTTGCACAGAGAACGCCTCCACCAAGGCCACCCTGACCAGAAAAGGAAGGTGATAGCAACGTCCTGGGCACGCGAGTCTCATTCTTCTTGAACAAACGACTGTTCGATGTTGGTCCGCCAGTGAAAATTCATATGGTGTGTCAGACTTGGAAGGCGAAATCTGGTGAGGCTGCGAGGTCGGAACAAACGCTCCAAAAAGAATTGTCCGGATGTTGACTTGAACTGGAAATAACGAGCTCCTAGTAGACTCTTAGTTATGAAAAGTCGCAGAGACTTCTTTACTGATAATTGGCCCGATTTGGATAAAAATTGGTTTATTATTCTAGTCATTTGGAGTAATCAAATTGAATTATCGAAAGCAAAGGAACAATCAAGGTAAGTGTTCTACTCATTTCAAATATTTTAATACTTAGAAATAACTTACGCTGATAGAAAGAGAAATAGACTCTCTGCCACTTTACTTGTCTCCTAAGGGGATAAGATCATGATCGCTAAGCTTGTCGGCGTCATGTGGAGGATCTGAGCTAACTGTTAAGAGAGATGTACAAGAGAGCCTAAATTATAAATGCGGCAATTTGCTTCAGTAGTTGTTATATAGAGCTTTTCTTGTAGGCTGGTGTTCACTTTCATCACATTATTTCGACATGTTTGTCATATAGTTGGTCCGCCTCTCTTGTTTTAGGGGTTCTGCTGACTACAACTAGCTTTTAGAATTATCGTCACTGTCACACTTGACTTGAATCCCAGAGTACTCGTTTCTCATCCTCCGTCGTGCGAGGAGATCCCAAAGAATTCCCGAAGGCATTCGTCACAGTCACAGCGGTATCCAAGAACTCAAAGCACTCGTCACGGTGATGTCCAGGAACCCAGAGCACCCCCTTCTTGTCTTCCATCATGTGCAAAGGGTTTATTGACCTGCATCCTGTCTGGAATCGTGCTCAGAGGTATCAAGTAGAGCCCCATTTATTCTCACCGAAATCTTTCTCCTGTGGGAAAATCCAGTATGACCAAAAGAACGATTCCCGCCGACCCACATGGTGTTTTTTTGAATGAGTAGGGGTAGTCTTGAGTCTCGCACAGAGACAGGCTTGGAGGCAGGCTGGTTAGATAGTTTAGGGTGTTCTTGGGATCACAAAAAAGTTCTTGGTTTGAGAGGAGGTGCTTGTTTTGTTTGAGAGGAGTTTTGGGATCATATGGCTGGATTGTTTGTTTTCACGGATCTAGAGGGTTTGGTGACTGAGACCCGGTGGATTGATGCTAAGAGCAGCGTGTTGAAGATTGTGTACATGACGGTGGTCTTGAAATTGGTTAGAGGTCAGGGTGATGGCTGGAATAGTTGGCAAATTTGGATTATGGTAAGGTCGGACACTTGGTGATAGCTTCCACACTTGGTGCAGAAAGTGGATGTAGTGCGAGCGGACAGAATCAGACCAAGGTGTATCCAATTTGACCTTAGGGCATGTTTGGCTCGTGCAATTTGGAGATTTACACTATATAAAAAGATTTGCATATATATGTTTTTAATTAAGATAAGATAAGTTATATATATATTTATTTAGATATATACGGTTATTTAGATAGCTGTAAAAGTTTTTTGTTAAATTAGTTATAAATCTATTATAAATCTAAATATAAAAGTTTTTAGATTTATACTACTAAAATAAGAATATAAAAGAATTAAAGCCTCTACTTTATACTTCTTTTACTTTTATATAAATCTCTATATAATTCTTTTAGTCCTATATACTACTATAGTACTAAAACCTAGTTAGATCTACCTAGCTCGCTTAGAACTACCTCGATAAATAACCCGAAATACTACCTTAATATACTATACTACGAGTCTAATCTACGTACTTTATTAAAGAGACGTTAATTACACGATAAAAAGAAGAGAATCGGCTATTTCGTCGCTATAATAGAAGTCTAGGCCTCGGCTAATTATTTCCTATAAAACTACGTTAAAACTCTATAATATACCTCGAAGCTTAGGAGGGACAAATAGATAGTAGAATTAATCGAAGGACACCTAAAACGTATAAGAGATAGTCTCTATATTACCTAGGAAGCCTTTAATATACTAGAAAATATCCTTATACAAAAGGGTAGACTCGTACCTACTTAACATATAATTATAAGGGAGTAGCTAGGTATATTTTTATATATAGTTATAAGTAACTTATCTATATATAAAATATCGGAACGCTTTTAAAGGTAATAAATCCTTACGTTCTAATTAGCTAATCGCTAACTTTCGTATGAGTACTAAGATAATCTATCGTATATATTATAAAATAATAGGTATATTACTATTAGACGAAGTTTATAAGTCGGTAATTACTTAATTAGATCTAACTCGAATACCTGTTAAGATATAAATAAACCTAAAGAATTATCCTTAGTTTAAAGACTATCTTAGAGTAATTAATAGTACTTATATTTTAGTAATACTATAATATAAGGAGAGGTTTAGTTTTCGAGATAGACTTAGTAATTTATCTTAAAACATACTTACTATTTATATATTTAATAACGTAGTCCACAAGCGGACACAAACTACAAAAAAACAACCTTTTTTCGAGATCAAATTTTTTGTTCTAAATCACTTGCTCTCACTTGCTTGTACTAAACAA